>JAVQJL010033445.1:0-14794 GCA_036024295.1 Nannoperca obscura
GCACTCCCAGCTTCACATGCTGCTTCCTGTTCGACAGGAAGTCTGTGATCCACCTGCAGGTGGAGTCAGGCACGTTCAGCTGAGAGAGCTTGTTCTGCAGCAGAGCCGGGATGATGGTGTTGAAGCTCTGACAATACAATTGGGTCACTGTGAAAGAATTATTAAATGCAGTTGAATAAGCGGAGGAGAGCTGGTATGGTGTGGCTTCAGCAGGTATTCAGATGGGATGTTGGCTAACTAATAATTAAGGTTTATTAATGAATCATGTCAACCCACTTGTTTTCCAGATACTATGAGGAGTTCAAGATTGACAAGAAGACTGGAGAGTCCAACCTCACACAGATGTATTTGCTGGTAAGTTAAGGCTCATCCGTCCTTTCTAAGGCTGCCTCTATCTCTGATGATACAACCCTTTCAGTGGAATATGTCAGTTTCACCTAATTTTGTTTCACAGTTTCCTTCACAAAGCATATTAATAGAATATGATAGATGACATAGAACATAGTTCCACGTTATTGTTATTGCAATTGCAGCCTGATTTTGGTCTTTGATCATTAACATGCTTTTCACCAGCAGAAGTGTTTTGCTGACTTTTGAGCACACTCGTCTTGATTATCTCTGCTGCCTACGTCAGTCCATCCTGTTCTGTTCCTAAAGGGATCAAAAACAGCCTGCAGAGGCACACTGCATGCTTGAAAGGTGTAATATGCCATCACAAGAAGTCAGATAGAGCTTTGTAAAGCTCATATTAGCATGTCTTATAGGTCTGGACTGGTTTCAGTAGCTCAGTTATTAATGTGGTTCATTGTTTAGAAAATTAAACAAAAGCAAATCATTTAAATACAAGCTTATATTTATGGGTGTTAAAATTGGTTTTGCCAGCATCAAAAATACAGAAGTTTCACATCGGTCCTCACAGGACACGCTTGCGTTAGCAGTGCAAAAAAGCACAAAAGTGTGTCACAGTTCTGTTCTATATCCGGTACTGTAAGGTAGACACAATGAAGTCATTTTTGCTTAGCACTGTTTTGACAGTTAGTATGCAAATGTTAAAGCTTTAAAGATAAATTCCAAGTTGAAATGACAAAATTCCACATACACCCAATAAAGTGCTTTTCTGTTTTTTTGTCTATAAATGGTGAACTTAATTCTGTAATTTCTTTCAGACAGACACACACTCAGTTGTCACTTACTTAGTTACACCCAGCTAAAACTAATGCAGTCTAGTACACCCTGCAGTTTTATGCATTATACTGTTTCTAATATTTACTCCACCCTTGTTGGTGTTAATGTCAGAAATTCCTCAATAACAACAATTTAATACAATTCACCAACGCCGCAAACTGCAACCTTTAACACTATAATGAAGTTGAATCAGCACACTATCTTAAACAGTTGAAACTAAAAAAAGTGTAACCTTAAAGAAGGTGTTGTTTATTGCAGAGACTGCATTAGCTGAGTGTATTACATACATACAAAACATGGTTAGAATTCGTATGTGAGAAAGACGTTATTTATTTTATACAGCTAGACAGCAGCACTGGGAATGATGCTACAGTAATTGGTTTGACATCTGCACTGACAGTGTTGTAACACTCACTCCCACCTCTACAGGAAGGTCTTGACTTCATACTGCGTCAGACTGAGGCCCAGCGGCCCTTCTTCCTTTACTGGGCAGCCGACGCCACTCACTCCCCTGTCTATGCCTCCAAACGCTTCCTAGGGAAGAGCCAGCGAGGCCGGTACTTTATATTCTTCCTTACTAACTCTTTTATGGACACACAATCCAGTAGATGTATGAGGTTATAAATGAATGTATTTCTCATAAAGCTGTGATTGTCTGTGTTCTGCAGGTATGGCGATGCAGTGATGGAGCTAGACTACAGCGTCGGTCAGATCTTGTCATGGCTGCAGACTCTGGGCATCGAAAATAATACCTTTGTCTTCTTCACCTCAGACAACGGAGCTGCTCTGATGTCTGGCCCAAATGAAAGTAGGCACTCAATTCAAGTGCACACGCGCAAACAGCATTTCTGACTCATTTTCTGTCCTTTGTGTTTATGTGTGTGTGGTTTGATACATGGATCCATGTGTTTTTGTGCTCTTGATTCCTCAGGTGGCAGCAACGGGCCGTTCCTCTGCGGGAAGGAGACCACCTTTGAAGGGGGCATGAGGGAACCTGCCATTGTGTGGTGGCCTGGACACATCAAAGAGGGCACGGTGAGAATGACCCCCATGAATTAAAGCTTTTACCAAATAAAGGCTCCAACAAAATCCAAGCCAACGATTTCACTTAATCCCTTCGATGACTATAGATGACTATAGACTATGCTCCAGATCCAGAGGCAGCTTTTTTTCTTTTTAGCATTGTTGCTCTCTAATGTTCTGCATATCAACAGGTACCAGGAGCTGAAATGTTCTCTGTAAAGCTGCAGGCGATGTTCAGGACTGTAAAGCAGGTTGAGAGTAAAGGAATAATTATTTCACTAATCCTCTCTTTTGAATGATTGTAAGTTTTTGTTTCATTTGTGCATCATTTACCACTTTACATGTGCACAGTCTGATCTATTGGCGCCGTAACCAGTTAATCTTGACTGTGTTTAACTTCTATTGAGTGGTAAAGATAAACTGTGATTGTGGCCACGAAGCGTGTGGGCGCTTTTTCCACTGTTTCCTCAAATATTTTTGGCTGGAATTAATGCCCCAAACTCTTTCTTTCCTCCCTCCCCCTCCCCAATATAACCCCCCACCCACACCGTGATCCTCTAAGCCTGTGCGTTCTGCAAATGACTTTTAATTGTATTAGGGGCAGCTGTGACACGGGGCTGTGACGCAGAGGGATTTGGTGGAGGAGCGAGCGGAGGCTGCAGTCTGCAGTAAGCCTTGCCCCTGGCTCATCTCACAGGGGTGTGCTGGGGCCTGATAGCACAGCAGAGTAGCGAGGGAGAGGGGGATTGGGAGCGTCTTAAGCGGCTAATCTGTTTGTGTGTTTGCTGAGGTTGGATTGAGCTGTAATGAGGACTTCAGTATCTGAATATGCCAGGCGCTCAGGATAAAGGAACAGGGGGGGGAGGTGGGGTGTGTGTGTGTGTGTGTGTGTATGGGGGGGGGGTTACAGGGATGGAAGCAAAGAAGAAGTAAAAGAGGTGGCTGGTGTAGAAAAGAGAAAAGGAGGAGTGCTAAAGACGCTGGCACTGCCACACTGCCAGGAACGATGTTGTGTTCGCAAGGCTTTGCTGCACCTGTGCCACATTATAATTGACCAGTGTGTCTGTGTATACATGTCTGAGTAATGTCTGTTTGATTATACATGCCTACATATATACACATGCTTTTATACGTATGTTGGATTAAGTGTATGTGTGACCGATAACTTTCTAGACCAGCACAAGAGACATAGATGTAAATAATATTACTATCAATGCAGAACCTGTGTGTTTGTATTTGCAGCTGTGGCTTGGTTGTGAGAACGAGGATCAATAGATCCTCCCTGAAGCTCTCTGGGGCTGTGATGACAAAGCTGCTTTGTTGGACCTACTGTACTCCACAGCTCTGGATTTATCACTCTGCGGTGCTTGGGAGGGACGACAGACCAGGCACGGGGTTGCCCCCTCTCTTATTTGTAGTCTTCTGAAATCTCTGTTGATCTGTGCATTGAAAAGTCCATAAGTTCTTGGATCAAAATGCAGGAGACAACAAACAGCCTTTGTTAAAAGGGGATTTCAGCAGGTTTATTGTACCGACTGAGCACAGATTTACAGCAGTGAGATGAGGAGACCAGTTATTGGGGGATGGGGGATTGGCGATAGAAAGACCACTTCAGTGTGTATTTCCACAACTCTTAAACTGACAAAAAGCCCTTTATCCGTGGAAGCATCTTAGTGATGAAACTTTGTGTGAATGTGCTAGAAATTGTTCTCAATCAGTCATTCTCATATTTAGGAGGATGGAAGGAAGTGTAGTGGAATGAAGGGGCATGGTCGGTCTGAAGCAGGTGCAGATTCAGCATTCTCCCAGTGCCTGAAAGGGGAGGGGGGCAGGATGATGAGGGGTGGTGGCTGTAGGAACAAGGATGGAGAGGTGGGTGGGGTTTCGGCCCTACAATGTTGTCGTGCGTCACAGTCCCTTTTGTTGTGTTTTATCAGGCAGCAGACACACGGGCAGAGTGGCAGGTTCGGGGATAGGAGGACTGCCTCAGATCAGCATCACCACTCACAGCACAGAAGAAATGAGAGAAAGAGAGGGAAAAAGAATGTGACATTAATAGAGAGTGATGAGTCGGTCAGAAAAGAAAGGAACAAACAAAGGGTGAAGAAAGAATGAAGTTCAGTGTAGTCTGCAAAAGAGGGCAGAGCTAATAAAGGAAGGAAATAAAAGATGGCAACTCATGAGATAAATTCCTCGACCAGACCAGTCTGAGTCTGAAAGTTTAGATTTTTGGTCAAGTTATTACCAACTAAATGTCAGTTTTGCTTCTTCTTATTTCCTTTTGTCCTGTCATCTTTATGGCTTGTGTGTGTCTATGTGAGGGGGACTTAAAAAAAAAGAAAAATGAAGTGACGGACTAAATCTGTTTGTGTGTGTGTGTGTGTGTGTGTGTGTGTGAGAGAAAGAGTGTCTGGATGTGCAGATAGATCATGGAATGCATTGCAAAGCCTTTTCTGTGGCTAGTTCTGTGGATACAGAAGAAAAGGGAATTCATTTCAGTGCTTAGGAGCTTGTGTGTGAGTGTGTGTCTGTGTCTGTATGTGTGCTGGCTGCCGATAGGAGCACAGCGGCACATGGCGGTGCAGCTGCAGAGGCCTGATAGCACTATCTGATTGTGAGCGTGCCGTCTCCCTCTAAGGCTCGCTCAGGAGAGAATGGAACGGAAGATCAAGGATGACAGCGAAAAAATGGCATTTTATCTGAAAATAGTTCAAAGTTTATAAATAAAATAAAGCTTTTCACTGCGACTGGGAAAAGGAGATAAAACACCAGCTCGCTCCAGCTCCAGCCGCCTGCTTGCCCGGGCCTTGTCCTCTCCCTGCTTCCTCTCCTCTTTTTCTTCACTCCTCCTTTTCCCTCCCCCCCCAAAAAAAAAACTAATTTAGAAAGAGAGGCATTTTGGACGTTTTTATAATAAACCTGCAAGCAGAGATTAGAGAGGAGACTGAAGAAATGCACCTCTTTTCGTGTGTACCTCTGTAGATGCAACCACACATACAAACATCCTATCATGACTGTGCATTGTTAGCTTGTTTGCGTTCATGAAGAAAATCCAACATAAGAGAGCAAGCTTGTGGTATTCCTGGAGCATGAAACCGTTCAATCTGGATATGTGACCTCTTGACTCTTTGCCACTGGTGGCAGAAACAAGAAGCAAGAGATCCTCTACAAGAGATACCTCCATTAGTGTGTGTGTGTGTGTGTGTAATAGCATTCACCATCCAAGCACAGATAAGGACCAACTTGAGTTTTAGTTCTTAGAGGGACACTTGCCCACTCCTCATTTCTTTATTGGTTTTCAATCCTAACTTGCAGATTGTGTGAAGTGGCCTCTCATGCTGCCAATAGTGGTTGTGTGTTTTAAAAAAAACTTACTGGCTTTGTCCTTTTACAGGTGAGTTTCCAGTTGGCCAATGTGATGGACCTGTTCACCACTAGTCTGGCTCTGGCCGGCATCAGCCCTCCTGATGACAGAAACCTTGATGGACTTGACCTGACACCAATCTTGCTAAACCGTTCACACACACTCCAAAATAGGTGAGTACACCTGTTACTTGATTTTACCAGTTGACGCATTCTGAAAAACATGTTTTTCAGAATGCGTTATATATTCATGATCATGTCCCTGAAATCGAGAGTATCGTTAGTTTTGTCATGCAAGAGGTCAACAAGGCAGTGTTTTTAGCCATGCTTAATTCTTTGATTTTCGACCAAATACCTGCTAAACTAATGAAATCCCCTCAGTTGTCCTTTGTATTACGTGCTAATTATCAAATGCTATCATGCCAACATGCTACACTAAGATGATGAACATGGTAAACATTAAAGCTGCTAAACATCAGCATGTTAGCATTGTCACTGCGACCATGTTAGCATGCGGATGGTATCGTTTAGCTCTAAACACGCTCCTAAGTACAACCTCACAGAGACGCTGTAGACTCTTTATCTTGTAAGTGAGGAGATTTTTAGGGAGTTCGAAAGTTTGTGTTCCTTCACTGGATGTTGAAGAAATTGCAAGAATGGTTAGAAAACACTGAGAGTGGGCTTTTAAGTGTAAGAATGCCAAGAGAAAAGATGTCAGAAGTGTCCAATTTGGGACAAATTCACCTGGGAAGAAACCAATCTGAGCATTATTTGTCCCGTTTCTCATCCTTAACAGGCCAATCTTCTATTACCGTGGGAATGAGCTGATGGCTGTGAGGCTTGGACAATACAAGGCGCACTACTGGACCTGGAGCAACTCATGGGAGGAGTTTAAAAACGTAAGACACCCTTTTAACACAGCAGCTCTGTCCCATCTCTGTTTCCTGTTCTTGATTAGCACTGCCACGTCCTCCCTCTTTGTGTCTCCTAATCTTACTCAAACACAAACACTTTCACTGTTGGTGTTATCTTGAAAATGGCTCATCAGTTGACTGCTGTGTACATCAGAGCGTAATGAATATTAATGAAGAGCCCCCACATCAGCGAACTTACATCATTCATCAACCAGTTGACTTGTTTGTTCTAACTCCAGTGGAGATTTCCTTCCCCTCCATTTACATACCGACATCGCCTGCTGTAGACTTGTTCTTTTGGCATCATGGAGCTCAAAAGGAAGCAAGGAAGGCATATACCAGCAGTATCTCTTGGCAGTAATTACATCAACGCGGCGCTGATTAAATGTATCAGGAGAAATGTGAAATATGACGCTTGAGAAGTGTGTGGTCCTTTTTTCTCTCCTCTGTCCACAATAACATGTCCACCTGTCCTCCCTCCATGGCACTGCTTTTCCTGTGATCCAGTTTGTTTTATGCCCCATCGGTCGCTTAAATTGCTCTCTCCTTCAGGGCCGCTGAATCAATAGCAGCCTCCTTTATCAACTCATGTGAACTGAAGTGGAACTTCACAAATAATGGCGTCTGTTTGCGTGTGAGTCGCCTATCGATTGGTGTGTGTGCGTGTGTGTACATGGGAAAGGACGAGAGAAAACATGCACGCGTGTTTTCGGTTCTCCATATAGATGTGCATGCCTGTTTCTTGTGGAGTGACTGTTGATCTACAAGGGAACGTTAAGTACCCCAATATGCTTCATGTGATTATGTCTGCATCCTTAAACTGTCCACCTCATGTAACCCATAGTACATTTTATAAACATGAAAAATGTAAACAAACTGACTCATACGCTCACATTGAGCTGTTTCACGCAGTCAGACTACGCATGAAATGTTTTGAAAATTGCCTTAGGAAGGAGAATATGTTTAAAGGTCCTTGTTTAGGCGTTCTGTGGTGGAATCAACATGGATTGATGAATGTTTTAAAATATCTTTAGCCTTAAAATCTCGATATAGGCTTTAGTTTAACCTCTCTTGCAACAGAAAACCTTAAAAATTATGTTTTCCACTTGGCTCTTCAGCTTTGGTAATACTTTAAAATATAATTTAGTTTTCTTGGCCCCTGGTGAAAAATAAACAAGGGAAGATGTGTGTGTCTGTGTGACTGTGAAGAAGAACGAAATTACAGGTTAATAGCTGCGAGACGTATTGCTCTGTCCTGGCTGTGTTCATGCAGCTCAGCCATGAGGAAAATGAGAAATTTCACAGGTTTAAATGGCTCTCATCAAACTCTCTTGAAGCAGTGTAGTGATGTTAATATTGCGAAATATAGTTTGTCGTGACTGTGGCTCTTTTGTATCTGGATTGCTGAGTAACCTATGCTTTCTTTTTTTTTTTTTTACCTTGTTGAATACTTCACACGCTGATGAATAAAGGTTTCTGTGCCAATTCTGTTGCAGAAATTGATAGGAGCTAGACTGCAGGACCTCCTGTTCTGGAGTCTTGAACTAGATTGGAGCTCATGACATTAACGCTGCTAACCCACTCCTAGTTCAATGACTTTACGGCATAAAGCAAGAACATACATTACGACAGTGGGCAGCACATGAAGACCTTCTGTCTTTTTTGCCTGTACAATATGTCAGATATACTAGTTATAGCCCTGGAGTAAAACATTCATTTTTTTACAGTATACTGTATATTGTAATCTATAAGAAATTGTTCTGTTTTAGACTCCAAATACTTTCATTTCCAAAATCCATCATGCCACCCCTGGATGCTCCTGCACTTTATCTTGTAATAGCGACTCCTCTGCTCCAGTTTGAAAGCAGCCTAGTTGTATCCATAGCATTAATGTCAGAGGAGATATGGGGTTCGTGCTGTTATGTCTTGGGTACAAGAGACAGAGTCAGAGAGATACACACAGCAGGCCTTTCTTGCTGCTCCTCTGGGATGAGTTTTTTTTTTTTCATTCTTTTCTGCATTTCTAAGCTTTTGGCTTCAAAAGACAGGACAAGTCTGGATGAAACGAGGCTCTGCATGGCAGGGGGTATCTATCCTTCTCACCCTCTCTCTTTCTCTCTCTTCTATATGTATTTTGAGGTGCTCCATTGAGCGATCTCAGAGGGGGGCAGCGACAGTGCCTTACAGATGAATGCATTCTCAATATTAGTTGTGCTCATCAAAAAGTGTGTGTGCTGAAGAAGGGGGCAGATCTCCAGGGGGTTCTGGAGGAGTGAGTGTGACTCAATCAGGCTGCGATCACTGCCAGGCTCCTGAGAATGGAGTCAGGAAGCAGGAGTGAAGGCATCGAGAGAGCACAACGAAGAAAAGTCCTCTATTTTGCCAGTGACTCGAACCCCTTTATGATGCACCAACAGTAGCTGCATAAAAAACAGATTGCAAGACAATGTGCATACAGGCTATGCTACACTGAGATTAAGCAATGAAAGTAGAAGCTGGCTGCAAGCCTTTTTAGCTAAGTTCAGTAGTGGTTTTTTTTTATTGCACATGATAAAACACACTAAGAAAAGTCCTTGTGTAGATGTGTTTCAACTACAACATGTAAAATAATCAAATTATAGACGGAGATGTAAATGTAGCAAATTGGACAGACAACATGGCAAAAAAACAGGAAATTAAAGAAAAGTGATCACAGGGAGCAAAACAATCTCATTAATTATTGAGAAAATGGGATGTAGGGATTATGTTTACATTTTTTAAGTTTCAGTTATGTGGTGCTTAAAGAATAAAAACAAATATCTTGTTTTCTTACCACTGGGACTGACCTCAAATATTGTGTTAGGTTGCTCTGTACACAAAGGCAGATCTACATATTTAATTTATGAGAGCTCTGTAGCTAAAACAAAGGGCTCTTTCCTACCGAGGACAGGGCCACAGGACTCAAGCTGAGTGGTGAAATGTTCTCAGTGGTTTTAAAAGAAAGAAATAAATGTAAAATAATATCATACTTTAGAAAGACGGAGAAATGGAAGACCTTTCTGATTCATTTCTCCTCAAATGTTAGACTTTACTCTCTTTTTGAGTCGGTTTATAACTATTGCTTTCAAAAGACAGAATACTGTATTATCCGTCACTAATCTAATCCTTACTCTGCTTGAGGTACAATATTATGCATATACAACGTTCTAACACGTCCTTATTTTGCAGTGGAGGCATTCACTTGATACAGTGCCCACTGTATTAGGCCTGTGCTTGAATAAAATACAACTTAAAATACAACTTATTAACTAATCTTGAGATTGCTGCAAATGAAGAACATATATTAACATCAACGTGTAGCTGTTTTAGTAAAAAACAAATAAGATGTGTGGCTTTTTGTGTGTTTTCCCTCACAGGGTGTCAACTTCTGTCCAGGTGAAGAGGTCCCGGGTGTGACTACTCACGACCAGAAAGAGCACACAATGCAGCCGATCATTTTCCACCTGGGACGTGATCCTGGGGAAAAGTTCCCTATCAGGTTAGTTCCCTGAAAACTTCAACTCTGCTTACAGCTGATTTCCAGAGGAGACGGGAAAAAATGAAATAGGAAGGAGACATGAGTCAACCAGGAACATATGAAGAGATGTTGGAAAATGAACGGGAGGCGGGTGAGAATAGGATGGTTTGCCTGTCGGCAGCACAGTGTAATGTGTATGAGATCAATGCTGATTCAGTGGCATGAAGAAGAAGGCGACGGATTGATCCGCTCAGCCAGAGCCCGCCTGATTACACCTTTCTCTTTGTGATTGCAAACAGCTCCTTAAAGATCACTATCTGGCCCTCAACCCTCCGGTGCACCGCTTCAGGTTAAAATTGCAAGATAAATTGTTCAGGTCTTAATTGAGAGCGAGTGCTGTTTAATGGCGTTTTGTGTGTCTCTGCCTCAGTTCAGAGGAGAGTTAAGAATCGCTGAGAGGAGAGAGTGACGCCAGAGGACACAGACAGCCAAGGCTGAACTAAGACTATTACTAAATAAGGGTGCAAAGATAGATGAGCATCGTCTTTTCTTTCTTACTGTCAATGTAGAATATATGTGATCTTTTAGAAAAAAATGACGCAAGCTGACACCATGACTAATACATTAAGATAATCTCAACATCTCTTTGATGAGCGAATATTCCTTTTGTGCACAGTGTTCACCATGGCTCCCTCCTGCCATAAAACCTCCTGGATTGACCTTTCTCTGCCTTCTGCAGCTCTGCCTCTCATATGTTGCTCCGGTCTTATCTCCTCTTTGCCTCCTGTGCTTGAACTGCTTTCAGTTCTGAAGTGATATTGGATGATAAAACATTAATGTTGTTTTTCAACTGCGCACCTTTTAGCCTTGTTATTCACTTGGAAAAATAAAAAAATAAAAAATAAAAAAACAATCAATACGCAGCCATGTGTTGGGCTGAGTGCTTCATGTGTGCACACACACACAAACATACACACACTCGAACCAAACATGCACACGCAATTTTCTCCAAGGTCATTGAGTTTGTCTACAACACACCTAGCTGCATGACCTCTTCACTGTTCATGCGCTCTTCCTCTTCTATCCACTCTAATCTGCACTACTCAGTCCACTTCTGCTCCAGACCTTTGTCTTACTTTTTACTTTTTCACTAGCTCACTTCTCAAAACTCAACTTCTGTCCCTCTGCATCCACTGGGACCATTCTCCTCCATCCTAGTTAAGTAAGTGTATGTGTGTGTGTGTGTGTGTGTGTGTACACACGTGTATGTGTGCGTTTTGTCCGTTTGCTCCTCGGTCCCCCAGCTGGACTGGCTGCCTGGCCATCATTAATCTCTGTCTGCACCTAAAGAGCCACTTAAGATGATGTAGGGCCTGTCTGCACACATACCTTCACTACTGTCGCAGCCTGTGATATAGCAAAGAGCACACACACACACACACACACACACACACACACACACAATCCCCAGTACAGCACAGTCACCAAGTAAAACAGTGTAGATTATAATTATGAAATCTAGGAAGGAGTTTGCCAGTAGTTGTTTCTAGCTGTTTTTCTTTTGTCTTACAATCAGAGCTGCCATTGTTTCAGGCAAATCTGATTGGAGTTGGAGGATGACATGGCCTGTGTTGGTGGTCCATCTGTCCAGGATGAAAGGCACACCCAACCATCTACCTGCATCCCCATTGGATTTGTTCCAATTCGCCCTCCATCTCTGTGACCTAAGGCCCTGAGGTTAACACATCCTACTTCCTCACCACCTATAGCTCAGCTCGCGTCCCCAGAGCCCCGAGTGTAGTCCCAGCCCTGACACTGCAGGCAGCCCTGCACAGTCTGGCCTCATCTGCTGCCTGCCACCAAGCTCTTGTGTCCCTAATCAATAGTCCTTACTGAAGTGCTCAATTTCCACTGGGGTGGGGAAGATGGTGGAGGGGAGATGTATTTGATTGTCTCCTCAATTCCCCCACCTTCTGCTACTGTGTGGGTGAGTGTGTGTGTGTGTGTGTGTGTGTGTGTGTGTGTGTGTGTGTGTGTGTTCCAGCAATAGTGTTATGAATCAGTAATCAGAGTGGTGACACACCTGAGCAATGCCCCCATCCCCCTAGGGTGCCATACATTATAAATCAAAAGACCCAATTTGCATACAGCCTGCTTATTATTCCAGAATGTGCCTCTACACCAGTAGGCTAAGGGTTATAATCATGATAATGAGCTGTGCTGACTGTGGGCTTTTTATTATTTGTTTGTAGAGGGGGCATAAACAAATGATATTATTAGTTTTTGATTTAGAGGTCTGCACTGTAAGATTTTCAGTGCATAGACAAAACAATAGAGAACTTGGTGTCTTATGCAAGTTTCTCGGTACATGGCATGCTTTGCTTGCAGACTTGTACGGAGAAACTGAATACTTATAGCAGTCTGATAAATCTCCCTTACATTTACTTCTATTAAGTTGCTTCATCACTTATCACAAAATGAATCGCAACAATGAGCAGCGGGCAGATAGGAGGGGAATGAAATATCCCTCTTGCTTATCGAGATCGGGCGAAAGCAGAATTTGTGATTTTAGATAGCCGAAGCAATTTAATCTGAATGTCTGATTTTTAACCGAGGGGAGTAATCCGGTTTAGGGTCACGTTGTGTAGATTGTTAGCTTATGATGAATGTGGCACACCAGGAGCCAGAGAGACTAATTGCAGCCAGTGCACTACCAGTCGAGTAATTGTAGGGGAAAGTAAAGACTGAGAGTATCAAGGAAAGGAGCAGGTGTTGGCTGATGGAGGAAGCCTTGCTGCCCTGTGGGAGATCTAAGAGGGAGGGTAGGTGTGAGCTGGACAGGGCCTGAGGTTATTACTCTAATTGACACTTCACCTCACACACATGCACATGTTCCCCAGGGGCCAATCAGAGGGTTGGGTTTGCAGTGGAGGGAGGATGGAAAGCTGGCACAGGTGCTGCCGGCGAGTGTATCAGGGGTGTAATTGCACTGCTGATATTTGTCTGTCCGTGTGTCACGCCACCAGACGCCCACTCACCCAACACACACGCACACACACACATCCCATTAACCCTACAGGTCCTATTGAGAGGAGCGTTCCTTTGAAAGCCTTCGGGGCCCCTGTGTTTTACACACTGAATATAATAATGCACAGAGGTGCTTGGGCTCACTGGTGTCCAACAGCAGTAATTGAGAGACAGGGGATGCGATAGGGGTTACATAGTTCACCCTTCTGAGTGAGCTTTCCCAAAGGGTGCTCGAGTGGACAGCGTGTGTGTGTGTGTGTGTGTGTGTGTGTGTGTGTGCGTGCATGTGTTTATGTTTCTGTTTTTGTCGTTGAAAGCTACAGCATGTCTCCCGCTTTGATATAATGAGTAAAGCTGGGACTGGATACATGCACACAAAGCATTCACTGCACACACTTCCTGACATAAAGGCACACATTTTGGCATATTCATCAGTGTGTATGTGTGTTCATATGAGTGGTTGTGTGTTAGGCTTTTCCATTCATAATAAACAGCTGCAACAAATGAACAAAACATATTCAGAATAAAAACTACCTGTGTGCATTTGTGTCGAAGTGCGTTTGCACTATGCATTAACATATAAAGAAACAACAACTGTATATGTAGAGTGTGTGTGTGTGTGTGTGTGTGTGTGTATATTTACAAGCAGGTGACCACATGTTGTCTTTGTTGTTGTTTGAGCTATTGTTTCACTTTAAATTCAGATTGTTTTTAATTCAGGTAATAAGTTATTCTATATTTGTGAGCCTTTCAATGAAAAAGATGAACATTAGAATTGAAAGAAATGTGTAGATTGACAGAAACATTATGGATTCATCTTTTCAGTCATTTTTCAAGCAAAAATGCCAAACAACCATAGCTTCTTAATGTGGGGACTCACTGCCGCTCTTTGTCATATATGATTGTGAATTATTCAATTCAATTCAATTCTTTGGATTTTGGACTTTGGGTCAAACAAAGCAAGATACCATAAGACGTCATCTTAAGCTCTGGGACATTGTGGTTAACATTTGTTTCACTATTTGTTTTACATTTCATTTTGATTAGTCCCCAAAAACCCAGCAGATAATAGACAATGAATCAAATTGTTATTTGCAGGCCTTACTGACCATGTGTATTGTGTGTTGGCAGTGTTTTGACTAAGGAGTACTGGGATGTGCTGAGCAGGATCTCTCCGGTTGTGGAGCAGCATAAGAACACTCTGGCGCCCGGTATTCCCCAGCTCAACATGTGTGACGTAGCTGTGATGGTGAGATTTACATAACCCAAATAAATGTATCTTTTACTTTCATCATGTGCCTTATTATAATTACAAAAAAGAATAATTATTAGCGCAGGTTTAATTGCGTGTAGCAGCTAACTATTTTTCCTCTGTATCCAGAGGCAGTGGAACAGAGCTAGCCAGCTTTGCAGTAGATGCTGTATGTTTCTTTTCGGCCAGCAGCCATCAAAGCGAGGCGTGTTTGCACCTTATCTCCCTGTTCTGTCCGTCACACTAAATCAGATAAATAAATACATAAGAGAACTTCATAACACCTTTTATGAAGAAAGAAAATCAATAAAAGTCTCTAAATAGAGATCTCTTCTCAGTTGCTGTCTATTTTCAGTATGCATAAAACCTGAAGACTGTTACTGTTCCACTTCAACAGATTATTTTCATATTTGTTATCACTGTTACTAACTCACTCCAGAATGAATATCATTATCACCTTAATCTAGACTCTTCGTCGTGTGTGTGTGTGTGTGTGTGTGTGTGTGTGTGTGTGTGATGCTTTTGTGAAAAACA
>JAVQJL010033451.1:0-11449 GCA_036024295.1 Nannoperca obscura
CTCTCGGCTGGCCTGGGAACGCCTTGGGGTCCCCCCCGGAGGAGTTGGAGGCCCTGGCTCAGGACAGAGAAGTGTGGGCCATGTTACTTTGTCTGCTGCCACCGCGACCCGGACCCGGAAGAGAATGTTTAACGAAGATCCAAGAAAAACGTCTCGCAGTGTTCTTTAAACTTTTACTTAGTTACGCAGCTCCACTGTAAATCAAAAACGGGTGAATTGCTCTGGTGGGTTTTGCTTCCTTTGAACAGCAGTCTGTGTTTTGACGTTTCAATACTGATATCGCGTCACATTTGCTGCTGCCATACTGAAAGTGTGAAAAATCTTTTAAAGTTAAGACAGTTTGAGATTCTCTAACTATAACAGTGCACCAATGCTTTTTAAATGATGATGCAAACCATTACCTTATATACAGTAATATTAAACTTTTGTTATCCTACATTACATTTATCAGTAATAGTGTAGAAGTTTTATTATTGGTGGAGAGCCTATATTCTAGGTTATGGAAGAGTTTGTCTGCACATTTACACACCACTTTTTTAAAATCTAAAAATAATTTAAAACTGCTCTAATTAATATTTTTATATGAACAAACAATGTTGCTTGTAGTGACGTATCTGTACATAATATCACACAGCTCTCAGCTCTGAGCATTTTAGCATCTTTCAGCTTGTTGTTTTAGTTTTAAGGCTTGCAACTTTACTGTTTTCAGTAAATTCAGACTCATTGCTCCTATTAGCATCATTTCAGATGCAGCCAACTGCTGTTTTCAGCAGAACATCTCTGGTAAACTCACTGTATGCTACCTGCCGAGCACTAAACAGCAGGCAGCCAGAGTCGTGGAGTGTTTAGCAGCTAAAGAGCCAAATATTTCCCCCAGGAGTTGATGGACGCCAAAACAGAGCTGAAAGCTGAGTAAATATTAAACTTAGATTCGCCAGGTATCCAGAAGTACTCTATCCAACTCCAAGTAAATGCTAATGTTGCCTCATGTCTGCTAGATGTGTAGCTACTGCAGGCAACTGTTTGCCTTATCAACATTTCACCATATCATAACAACTTTTCCGCTGCTTGAGTGGCAAAAATAAATAAATAAGAATGCATGTCCAAGCCTTAATTTGGGAATTAAATGCTATATAAGACCACCAATAGTCCTACATACTGCTGCGGAGGAGACACGTTGTCTGCTGTTTGCTAGAGGACAACTGGAGATAAAACAGGAGTTAGTTCAAATCTGTAACAACCACAGACTCTGGAACAGCCCACTTCAAGCATTTGCCACAAAGTGAATACAGATGCACACTGGATTGTCAACAAACTCAAAGAAATCAGCAGACAGAAACCAGACAAGGTTACAGTGAGGATGGTATCAGGCATCACTGAAGACAATTTAGAGGGAAACAGGTATGATTGGTTTTGGTGGAAAAAAGGGGACATTTCATCTTCTTGGATGATGTCATAGAATGATATTAAAAACAGAAATGAAAACCTGATGTTGAGAAAAAGTATGAGTAGCGTATCACTTCTAGCAGGTGCCGACATATTTCAACAAGGCCAGCATGTCTCAGAGAGTGTTACTGTGAGCTAAGTATTGTAAATGAACAGGTACTTTATATAAAACCTGCATCGATAAGTGTGCACTGAGACCATAGCTATGGGTTCTCCCATATATGACAATGTACCTGCAATAGTAATATCTTTATGGCAGACAGTGTTATCTACATTTCTTCTCATGTAAGCTCTTTTCTGTATGTGAAATTCCTTTGCAGACTCGCCTTCATCTCCTTTATGACTAACATGTACCAGCTGTTCAGACAATCATACTGACAATTACCTGCAAGAATTCCCAACTCTTGTGAAATATAAACTTCTTTAAAAATCAATTTGAGGTTCCAAGACTAATTGAAGGGCTTCAAAGATTGCTTGTGCACTTCATAAAATAGGAGTAGCAAAGGATTTCCATAGAGGATTTCTCCCATGTCCTTTTGTGGCGGTGGTGATCTCGACCTCCATACCTCAGCCCCACAGTCCTTATCTCTGGTATTTGTGCAAACTTCTCCTCAGACATGCTTTCCCTTTATCACAGTAAATAGAAATGGCATCAGTCCTTACCTCATACATCTCTTATTTCACCTTTAGATATGCTTAATGGGTGGAAATCTGTGAGTTTTCTCATGGCTGTTATCTGCCCAGTCTTATTGCACGTTTCCTCATGGAAACCTATGCATAATCATTACAATCTGAAAGGACGAGAGCCAATTTGGTGGAAAAGTGAGGCAGTTCACATGTTGGAAATGTTAGGTATTGTGGACTGTTTGTTTTCACACACTCTCTTTTCTCTTATTGTTGCACTGACATGAATTGACATTCTGGACAACGCAAAATATCTTTAGTTGTCAAAATAAATGAAGGTTCATATTCAAAGCATATTTCTCAAGGCCTAACGTTGGGAAGAACTGGTTGTGCCACTCAAGATCAAATGTTCTGTTTGGTAAAGAGGAGTTTAGTATAAAAAGGAAGATGCCATTAGACAGCAGCTGAGGATCTGACCTTTGATTTTTCATTAATACATGTGAGCCCAGAGCTGAATACACAATGTACTGTGAGAAGTTAAAGAGTGCAACAGACAAAAATGACTGGAGAGCTGAAACAAATGCTACATTTTCAGTAGTTTTATTGAAAAATGCCTCTTCTGTTTCAGAAATAAATAAGAAAATAAGGCTGTGTGGAATTCACAAAATGTGCAGTTAAAACATGAGAAAAGCAATTCTATGTCCATAGTCTTGCAACCAAATCCAAACTGCATAGACAGAAAACAACAACTATATTCTGACTTAGAAATCCTCAGTAAATATACAACACAAACATGCAATTCCACCTTTGGTAACAAAACAAAATTAGAAAAAAAAACAAGTTTGGTTTGTTACAATAAGTCAGATTATCATTTGGTTTACAGGCCTAAGGAAACATCACAATGAACAAATCATTGGGGAGCAAATTAGTTAACTTTTTTTTAACCGATGGAGTATCTGAAAAAGCTTTACATAGTGAAGTTTGACATAACTTGAAAGTGTTCAAAAACATACATACTGTACTTCTTTCAACATACTTTCTGATGGTTTTCACATGATTAGTGCATTACACATTGAAGTCCGATAAACACTTGCAGTTATATTACAAGCAGACACTTAAGGGGAACACTTAGCAAGCACACAGGTTTGTAATGAACGAACATGTAGGTTTGTATTCATCTTGCAAACTTTCATGTCAAAGAATATATATATTCAATATAGCCAGGGGTATCAAACCCATGTAAATACTAGTTTGTTCTGAAAACCACTTCATTCTCACATAACTGATGATGGAAGTTATATCAATGTTACACGTTTCTGAGAACTCCTGATTGTAGCTATGATGCTAGTGTTTCTGTATTGTCTTGTGGTAGTGATCTCTTTCCTCGTTGGTTTTGTGAGTAACCGGGTGATTGTATTGTCTCAAACTCTTCAGCTGGCTCCACAGGTATAGACACTACGTCAGGGTCAGGCTGGTAGCGGTCGGCTAGAAAAATATTTGGGACGGCCAATCAAAACAAGTGTTCCTTCTAACAACTTTTCACATGCACAATTTAAATCATATTGCACTATGGAATAAAATAAAAAAAAATCCTTGTGTCAAACTATTGCTTCCTAAAGTACCAAAAAAGCTAAATAAAAACTGTTTCAAATGCTGAGATGACATTTACAATAAAATCCATCAAGCTATTGGATAATAAATGTACTAAAATAACCAGCTGATACTACGAAAGACACATGGCAATGGCAAGAAAGCAACATTTAGCACTGATCTAGCCAACGGACACAGACAAAGTACAAATGGAACATGCTTCAGTCTGGACCAGAGCTGTTTAAGTCACTTGAGGCGTCGTAAACAGATGTTATGCTGGTGGTAAGTAAGCAGAGGGTTATGAGGCACAAGCTCAATACAGATGTTAACTTGATTTTTAGTGAAATGTCCTGGTTCATACAATCATTTACAAGGCACAGAAATTAGTTTTATTTACACATATCACCTCCACTTTAACATTGCTTTCAGCTATGAAATCCTCGTTGTTAGTAGTTGTTTTGGGTGGTATTTGTACATGCTCCTTCCTTCGTAGAAATGCTCAGTCTCTGTTTTGTTTTTTTGTAGTTTTTTTGTTTTTTCCCCAACGGTTTGTGGTTCAAGATGCAAACAGGCCAGCAGGTTGCCATCACTGTAGCTTGTAGCTGTGAGATGTTGTTAGTGCCAGTCCGCTCCGTTCGTTTTTTTGGCTTTCATAATGTTTGTTTTTAATGTTCAATAATTATGTCCATGGTGATTATCCTTACATGCCCCATAGCAAATGGGCAAACATCTCAGAAACAGGACTTCAAAGAGTAAGCGGCACAGATGACTTAGAACGTTTACTATGCCAAACCTGAAAATAGTTCAAAGAGGGTGTGAGTTTTCTCTGTGGAACAAAGTTATAAGCATCTTATTTGATTTAATGCAAGTCATCATTCACCACTAGCTAGAATGCTTTACATGCCAGTTTTAAAATTCTACATCAAATTTATGGAGGTATTGGAATATAGTAGCTTCCAGCTGACTGTTCACTAAACCCTAAAAAGGAATGCATTAAACAGTGTGTTAAATGCTCTTTACTGTAAGCTGCAAAAGTTAGCATGCTTCCGTGTTTTTTTTTTAAATGTGGTAACAGGTTACGTAAGAAAAAGGCCTATTCACCATCACACATACACTATGTAGTTTCACCAGTGTCAAAGCCAGTCCATGACGTTACTGTATCAGTTTAGACTAATTTTAGCAGACCTGTCCTACTCTCTATTGTTTACACGCCAACAACCATGGCCAAGGTTACACGAGATACCATTACATTTTGGTCAGTGTGAACATTCTTTTGTTCACTTAAAGTGAAACACTGTTTGAAATTAAGGACAATAAAGTATAAACCCATGCCCAAGTATGCAAGTTAAGCATTAAAACAGGGTTGCTCAAATAGCTTTAGCCTCATTCTTGTCTTTTAGCACAATATCATGTATGTAGCCATCAACTGCATGTTTAAGAGACCCTTTACAAGGTTCTCTCTATAAATCAAGTCAGTTTGAAATATTCAGAAGTCAGCCAGAGACAGCATTTTCAACCAACTCATGGCAGTAATTGTTGGCTTAATTGGCTAGCTAGCTACAGCTGATAAAGTCTGCAACAGTTTTAATTTCTGAAAAATCAAAGGTTGTGGGCCAGAAATGATATGCCTTCTTTTGTCTACATCTGTCTGAAATCAAGGGCGTATTCTTTCAAAAGTAAAAAAATGTGATAGTACATTTAAATTGAAGTGCATTATGTTCTATCTGAGAACTAAAAGCTTGACTTGTGCAGCAAAAGTGAGCAGGGCTTGGTGAACAGTCAGTTGAAATTATGGAAATAATTTATAACAGTTTTCTGTTCAAAAATGAATATTTCCATCCATATCTCCATACATTATCAAAGAATGAGGTTGAGTTGTAAATGTAATTAGTCTGCATACGTTTAGTCTTTTATCTAATGTAGTACCATGCAGGACCTAGACAGTGTTGAGTGTACCTGTGTATCCTTGTCCATTGTAAGGAATGCCAACACACTGAGAGGAGTCGCAATATCCAGGGGGTCCCGGTGGTCCTCTCACCCCCGGAGTACCCTGGCGACCTGGAGGGCCACGAGACCCAGCGGAGCCAGAAGGACCTGGGGGTCCTGTTCTTGACTCTCCTGGTGGCCCTGAAAAGTGAAAATAGAAGGTGAGAAAGGCCAGTTTGAAAAGTCTCAGCACAAAGACCCACTGACATCACCTGTAAATCTTCACTCAAAATGGTAGGGCCGTGTTACCCCTGCGGCATTGTAATTTGAAATTTTCAGTGACTCAAATAAAAAGTTTGACAAAAAAAAAAATTATAATTCTGGGGCTGAGTGCAGTTAACATCGCCCCCCCGGCCCCATCTGTCTAGACGGTAAAAACTCAGGATGGAATTTTCCCCATGTCTCTTTTTCTCTCCCTTAAGTGAGCCCATGTGTAGTCAATGAAGCCACCAAAGAAAGCTCATTGTACAACAATCCAATTCTCTCTCTCTCTCTCTCTCTCTCTCTCTCTCTCTCTCTCTCTCTCTCTCTCTCCCTCACTCCCACACACACACACACAAAAGTGAGTCATCAGTGTGGACTTCCTCCCACTGCTCCTCAGTTGTTTCTCACTTCATTCACAGAAACAGACATGTCAGTGTTTGGTGTTGCGTGGTAGACATCAATAGAAGGTTCTTGTAGCAATAGCTTCCCCAGGGAAAGGAAATCTTCTCACGTGGAGAGCTTATTAGAGAAAATATATTGGATATCAATTGGATATCAATTCCTCATTTGAGGAAAGGCTATAGCCTTTCCTCAAATGAGCCTAATAACAGTTTCTGACAAATGCTTCTAAAACTGCATCATGACCTTGACTGAAAACTGATTCAAGATTGTCTAAACTCTAGACACAGAAATTCTCTCCTCAGTGATGAACGTAAATACCTTCCATTTACTGTATAATATTTCAAATGTGCACAGTGTTTGGAGAAGTTCAATATACACGAGACATAAATCTTTAAGAAAGGAAAGAATTGGGAATATGTTTGGGGTCGATCCAAAAAATTTATGCGGTGCAGCTGCCCAAACGAAGGTGCCTGAGGCACATATACTGTAGGTACATTTTGGCCTCTGGCTGGAATGTGTCATTTTAATTGGTCTAATGGGAGTACTCTGTGTCCTCGAAAGGTTCGCAAAAAAGCTGTCACTGTGAAACTGTTTAAGTGTAAATCTAAAAGGGAACAGTGGGAGACCAGCAGACTGTCTGCAGCTGCTGGGGAACAATGTTCATGAGAAAATGTGGGCTGTTGCAACCATGAAAAGGGACATAAAGACCAACTGTGTTACCTGGTGGCCCACTTGGGCCTCTTTGTCCTCTGATACCAGTTCCTTGAGATCCTCTCTCTCCCTTCTCTCCTGGCAAACCTACATAAACCAGAGAAAAGAGTTCAAATCACTTTCACACCGATGAAGCATGTTTTCAGAAAAATCACCAATATCTGGAAATTAGTAGAAATCTAAAGGGCATGAATGAAACATAAGAAGAGTAACTCTTGATTGAACAATATTTTGCAATGCTAACCAGAATCATGTGTTCCACTCATTATGGATCAACAATACAGTCTATAGAGTCAATACCACCATCATCGTAATTTAGTAATTTGCTTATTATTTCCCTGCTTGCTGCTTTGTGACACTACCAAACATTCAGAAAAAAAAGAAAGATAAAGTACCTCTCTCTCCTTGACTTCCAGGTAAACCTGGGTTTCCAGGGAAACCGGTTCGACCAGGTTGTCCAGGCTCTCCGCGGGATCCCTCGTTGCCAGGAGGGCCAGGAGGGCCGGCTGGCCCCGGAGAGTTGCTACGATATCCGGAAGGAATCTGGTTGAGCATCATGTCAATTCTGCTCATCTGACCTGGAAGAGAAGAACAACATCAGTTGGTTTTCAATTCGATTTATGCTTTAACGACTTTAAAATTCGTTAAAATTCGATTTTGCTCACTGTTCACAAGCTGTTCACAAACTTGTCTGGCAATAGAGCGCATCATGTTCTGGGATGCAAAGTCTCCCTGGAAAAACAAAGACATTTTCATGAAGAGATGGCAATGCTTTTCTCATTGGCGACATATGATAACTGGTGTATGCTAATTCCATTAAAAACATACCCTCTCTCCTTTCTCTCCTTTAGGGCCAAGAGATCCCTATTAACAAGAAGTAAACAGTGTTAGAAAAAGCATGATGACCTCAACCTCCCTAAACATTGTCAAGTGACCTTCATTTGTGTGTTATACAGTTCATACTGGGTTTCCTGTCTCTCCTGGTTTCCCTGGTTTCCCAGTAATTCCTGGTACACCTGGATTTCCAGGGCTTCCCTGGAAAAAAACACATAAAGAGTAGTGTTCATTTCATAACTGCACAGTAAACATTATTGCAACGTTTAACTCCTGCTCCCTGTTAACTGTTGTGTAACAAGCTTTAAGTTGGGATCTATGCTTTGGCATCTGCAGTGGGGGGGGGGCATGTGGCACAAGCTGCCAAGAACACTAAAGAGGAGATGGAAACACACATGAAGGAATAGGACGCAAGCACACACACACTTACACACCAGCCACCAGGCACTGCTAATGAGTCTTGGATCACTCAGGATGGTATAGTGCATGTGAATTCTATACTGGCATGCTGCCTGTTGGCATGATTGTTGATTCAGACCTCCTCAAACCACAGAAGAATAAAATGAGATTCATGCACCCTCCTCCTAACAGTGGAGTCTGCTTTTTTATGTGCAGATCCAGCAGAGTGCCACTGTGGAGCCAGAGGAGTAATTGTTGCAGATATATCAGGAAATCAAGCACGCTCCAAGGAATATTTATTTGACTCTTTTCTGCACAACACAAAGACACAGAGACAAACACACACACACACACACACACACACACACACACACACACTCACCATGGACCCTGGTGGGCCTCTGGGTCCAGATGGTCCCTCCTTTCCTGGTGGCCCCTATGTAGGAACAACATACAATCACACATGGATTACAACACACTGGGGACCCCATTCATGCAATACATCAGTGTCATGATTTAAGCCTTGAGCCTGTCTTTTTAAATTACATTTATAAGTAGTGGCTCACATATTCTGGCTGATGCAAGTGAGAACATGCAGTGCAAAAACTACACAACAGTACTTCTGTATACGCTGAGCTAAGTGGACGATCACATGCAAAGCATTAGCTTTCCTAAGTGTTGTATCCATGTGCATTGTGTACGCTAAGCGGTCCTGGAGGTAGATCTTACCCGTGCTCCGCTTGGTCCAATGGGACCCAGAGGACCGCGTGGCCCAGGAGAACCCTGGGAAAAAAGCAGACACACTTAATCAAATGTTAATGATCAGGAACAACACATTTATACAGCTCCCTAATGCCTCTGTTGAACTTGAATTTACACAAAAAATTCTGCAGTTTCCCAGTTACTTATCCAAAAATAATATATCATCATGTTACTAAAATCTAGAACAATTTGCCTCTTGTCTGATGACACATGATGTCTACTAGACATCTGCATCGACAGTGCTGTTACAATACACTTTATTGTGTAAAGTCCTTGACACAATGCTGCCAGCAGATCTGAAGATCAGAGAATAGGACTTTCTCCCATGTCTGAATTTGCTTATTCAAAGGCCAGAATAACCAGTGGTGATGTTCTCTCCAATTTGAATGGTGGGAGTTGGCTAAATGACCTCAGCTGAATGAAAGAAATGTTGCTCAGCCAAGAAATGACTATGCAACGCCAGTCCACTCAAAAATGCCCTTCCACCAAAAGTGAGAAGGAGATCTTCAATTACAAGGCTGGGGGAGGAACATGTTCCATTCTCTGTTTTCCCTTTGGTAACATGAGTCTGTGCTCCATAATGATTTCACTGCATCTCTGGGGTTTTACTTTTTGTCAATCAACAGGCAGATTTGATAGTGTAGGTCTCCCAGAGGATGGCATGGTAAACCTCCCACTTCGACTGTGGTTTCATTTTCGCCATGTGGAATGAATCCAGGCTCCAGTAGCAACACCGCTCTCTATGGATAGTCTCCTGTTTCCTGTTCATAAACCACAAAATAATTGTAGAGGACTTACTTGCAGACCAGTCAGACCCTGGTCTCCAGGATCTCCCTTTGGTCCTGGGCGACCCTGAAGGTGGAAGAGGAGGAAAAAGAAGTTTGCAAAAAAAGCTTTAGTCTTTATTTAAACCTCTTTAGTCTGTGATTGTGATTGATTTCATGTTTTTACAAGAACATCTGCAGGTAGGAAAATAAAGAAGCTGGATAGAAGTAGAGAGGAGTGTCATGTGTTTTGACTTTAGCTGTAAATCCCACTCACTGGTGGATCTGCTACAAAGAATATGTCGGCTGTTATACAATTATCACACAAACTGCCCATTCATATCAGCATGAGCACTAATCATAGTGTCTGTAAAATACATTAAACTCCATCTACCACGGCTACTTAACTATTTCCTCCCTGGCTTTTGTATTGTAAGTTAACTTACAGGTTCTCCGGGTAGAGACAATCCATTCGGGCCTTGTGGACCTGGTGGTCCCATTGCGCCTGGGAGTCCTGAATCACCGCGTGGACCCATTGAACCCTACAGCATTACCCAGACGAAAAACAAAGATGTTTCATAGCCATGCTCTTACAAAAGAACAACTCTATCACACTTTTTTGTTGCACAAATACAGAAAATGAACGTTAACAGTGGAAATGGGCCTTTAGGGTTCTTGACACAGGCCCCCTTTAAATCAAGTTGAGGAAAAATATAGAGATGACAACGTAATTCAGATGTATTGCTTTGTATTGCTAGCTTTGTCTAATGGTATAAGCTATCATAAGACTGTAGGAGAGCAAAAATAGCTTCTGAAATACCATAGCAGTGAGAAGTTGATCATTATTATGTGTTGATTTAACAGTAATGATAATGTTGCTGGTTCAATTACAAACTCAAAGCCTGTAAAAAATATTATGTGTTACGTATTACTCACAGTGTTGCCAGGCTCTCCTCTATCTCCTCGTGGTCCCTTAGAACCTGGGCTGCCCTGGAAAGGTAAGGAGCCAGAAACAAACAGTGAGTGTAACAACTGGAGCAGATTCCAAAAGCCCTAAAACCTCAAGACCTATGATATCCTCGATGGGGCTTAGTGAGGTTACCAAGCACACAAATTCCAGACTTCTCCTCAAGACTTTCTTTTTTTACTGTTGTTTTTCCAGGCATTTATCTTGTGACACTTCTCTCTAAGCCCACATTTCACTGCATGCCACTGGTCTCATCCTCAGCTGCTCTTTCCAAAAGAAAAGAAAATACCACTCCTGATACAAGGGACACCCTCAGTCTACTTCAGTTCAAGCTGTACTGCATCAAATGCAGTGGAGATGAAGATAAAGGACATAAAACAAGGAGGGATGACAGCGAATGTCTTTACCGAAGGTCCAGGAGGCCCCTGAGGGCCAATGCTGTCCTGTGTGCATGTGCAAGAGTGGGGAAGGGATGGACACTTGGCCTCGTCTCTCTGAAAAGGAAGACAGAAGATAAATAAATGAGAAAAAAAGAAATAAATGTACACTACCGTTCAAAAGTTTGGGGTCACATTGAAATGTCCTTATTTTTGAAGGAAAAGCACTGTACTTTTCAATGAAGATGACTTTAAACTAGTCTTAACTCTATACATTGCTAATGTGGTAAATGACTATTCTAGCTGCAAATGTCTGGTTTTTGGTGCAATATGTACATAGGTGTATAGAGGCCCATTTCCAGCAACTATCACTCCAGTGTTCT
>JAVQJL010033466.1:0-45701 GCA_036024295.1 Nannoperca obscura
CCTGGACTGCTACTAGATTTAGCATAGGAAACAAGCATGTTGTAGTTCACCATGGATATGTAGTTATATGGGGCGTGGCGTGGTTTGAGCTCTGCTGCAACGGGGAGAGAGTGAGAAACATAAGTATTTTTGTATTTAGGCGGAACATTTTATGTTCAATATTAATAATTAATAAATGAACGAATAACAAAAAAAGAGTAGTTCTTTTTACTGAACGGGAGTTACTGAACTAAGTCACTAAAATGAACTATTTATCCCATCACTACTGTAAATGTTGGTTTGGCCCCGGGCAAACATTTGATCATTCCCGTAAAGTTTGCGACAGCTATATGACTCATCCACAGAGTGGTGATGTCACAATAGTTAGTGAAAATGTGACACTTTCAAGGGCTTTTTTTTCAACATTGTAGCAGCAAAAAATAATAATAATTCAAGGCTTCCAAGTTTTGAGAACAAGTGTTTATCTTGAAAGTATTATTAAGGGTGGAAACCCGACGGAATTTCGAGGCGGTGAAAACAAACGTCCCTTGTAAATTCGACTCGCGCAGCATTCTGGGAAATGCAGGAAGTGCGTTGCCAGACAGAAACAGCCAAACCACACAGTTGTTGTGTTGCTGGTCCGGCAGCATTCCGCATTTCACCGTGGAGACGCACGTCAGTGTTCATGGCATGTAAAGAGAACCGCCTAACTGACTTTCTTGCCACACGGACGCACGGAAACCAAAGCAGCTATGGCCGGCGGTGAGTTTGAACCAGTGGATAACATTACGAGCTAGGCTAATGTTAGCTGTCTCGGTTAGAGGACCACCAGTAACGTTAGGGTGAGCAGGACAACTAGCCACCAGCTATGAGACTTATAAAACTTTATAGTCTCCTTTCCGGTTAACGAAGTGACAACACGTGCCTTTTTATAGTGTGGCGTTACCACTTGACATGCACGGTAATGACCTTTAGCTGTTGCTTTTGTCGCTACATGTTCTTCCTTCTCTCTCCTCAGAACATGTGAGCGTTGTCTTCAAGGTGTACTGCCTGACGGTGATGACACTGGTGGCGGCTACGTACACAGTGTCACTGCGGTACACGAGGACCATCTCATCAGGAGATCTGTACTTCTCCACAACAGCAGTGTTCATCACTGAGGTCATGAAATTAATACTGAGTCTGGGGATGCTGACAAAGTAAGTGTTAAACCCTCTGTCACGTTATTGTTTGACCACACGAGTACACACATTTTACCCTGGACATGGATTATAAGTCCCTTGTAAGTGGAAAAAGTGCCAAAGCTCAGTTTACTAACGCATAACATAAAGAAAAGCAGCAAAGTAGGTAACTAGGTTTGTCATTTCTTTGCTTGAAAAATCACTTAAAGTACCACCATATATTATTTAGTAATTTATTCAGAAGTTTACAGTGGCCAATGTTAGGGAACCTGAGCTAGATGCTGTTTAACTGACATTAGTGAGAAAGTTTGCTGACTTCTCTACTCGTGCCCCCATTACACTACATTTTATCATGTCACCGATAAACATGATGTCTTGAAACAGTTTATGGTTTATTAAAGTAGTTATAGTGATTTCAGCTCTACGCCGTTGACCACAGGAGAGTAATTGATTTGTTTAATAGTAATTTTTAAATACAAAATCTAAATTGGGAAGATTTTCCGCTTAACTTTGTTTTATATGATAGTTAACTGAATATCTTTTGGTATTTTGAGTGTCAAAACAAGCAATTTGAAGATGTCACCTTTAGGGCTTTAAGAAAATATGATAACCATTTTCTTGCATTTTATTGACCAAATGATTAATTCATTTATCAAAAATAATGATTAATTGATAATGCAAATAATACATTTCTACATAATACATGAGACAGCCTAGAGGTAGAGGGATGTTAATAAGGAAGGATGACGTTAAACACAGCAGTCCATGTGTATTTTTAGATTTTTCCACAGTGAAAGCGTATTATTATTATTCAGGTGAGATGTAACAACATGGACATAAGACATTTGTGGACCTTTTGTGGCTTCGTAGGATAAGTTGTCTGCTGACTGCTTCCAGCTGAGGGCTCAGGACTCAAGTGAAAATGATGTGTATATTTACACAGTGTGGTTTCTTAGTTTAATCTTTTAATGGGCTACACTTAAATAAACGTTTTAACCAATCAGACTTTATTTGCACAGCACCTTTCAGACACGTTCAAGTGCTTTACCGATGACTTGTACTAGTAGTTTTATAACTGAGATAATAACATACTATAGTGAGAGATATGTAAGATTAAAATGGGAATAAAAAAGTGAAACACAAGTAAGGGAAAGTAAAATCCAGAAGACACCAAAAACAATGGAAAAAGATTTAAGTTCGAAGAAAGAAGATTTTTTTGACACTTTGGATCAACAAACAACATTTTAGAAGAAAATTCAAGAACAGTGATAGTAGTAATAATTATAATAATAATACCTTTTATTTATGTAGCACCTTTTTAAAAAACAGTTTACAAAGTGCTTTGACAGACAAAGTAAAGCAGCATACCCAGAAAGCAATAACAGAAAGACAAACAGTAAAACTAAAGCAAGATAAAAATGAACGATCAATAACTACAAGTAAATAAAAATGTAAACAGTAAATGCAATCAAAAGACAAGGAGAGGTGAATCTAAAGTATTTACGCTTCTTCTTCATCAGTCTGTTTTCATGTCTCCTCTCCCAGAGAAACAGGAAGCCCCATCAGACTGAAGAACGCCATAGTGGAACATGTATTCTGCAGCCCGAAAGAACTCCTGAAGCTGAGCGTGCCCTCGATAGTCTACGCCGTTCAGAATAACATGGCCTTTCTTGCCTTGAGTAACCTCGATGCAGCAGTTTATCAGGTGTGAACTGAATACAGTTTTTTTGTTTGTTTTATTTGTCTTGTTCATACACAGTGGCTGAATCGTTGATGTACCCGTTGTCTGTGCTACACCCACTTACATTATAATGTAGAGCTACAACAGTTACATATATTACATACATTACATATTTTCATTATCAGTTTGTTTTCTCGATTGATCGTTAAGTCTGTAAAGTGTTGGAATCTTTCACACAATTTTCCGCGGTGACGTCGTCAAATGTCTTGTTTTGACTGAGAAACGGTCCAAAAGACATTTGGAGGTTTTACTAAACAAATAATAAGGACTTAAATGCCCAATCGATTTTTAAATTAGTTGCTTATGAATTTTCTGTCAATCAAAATAATTTAGTAGCTGCTTTTTTCTTCTTTTTTTAAAGACCATTGTTTCCATTGTGAAAGATTGTAGAGATAAGCCAAAGGCTGTCGTGTTGATAGCTGTACAAATAATAGCGTGGTTATGTTGAGGTAATTGTCGGACATCGGTGAAATAAGATGTGTCAATAAAGCTGTTTTTGAGATTTGGCTGCATTGATGTTAGCCTAATCAAATACAACTCCACAGAGACTTCAACGTTTTGAAGTCTCGACGTTTTATTTCTCATGTAGGCGGCAACTAGCAGCAATAAAAAATATTTTAAAAAAATCAACACAGTCAATAATAAAAATGTATTATTGACTGTGTTGATTTTTTAATTTTTTTAATTTTTATTAATCCCTTACTCTGATAAAATGTCAAAAATTTGTGGGAAAATTGTCTTTTTATATGTTCCCAGATCCCAAGTGGACATCTGGAGAAGCAGAGAAAAGCAGCAAATCCTGACATTTGAAATGCTGGAACTTGTGAAAGTTACATTTTCAGTCATTTGACTAATCCTAGCTTGTGTTTTCCTGTGTAGGTGACCTATCAGCTGAAGATCCCGTGCACGGCCTTGTGCACGGTCCTCATGCTGAGCCGCTCTCTCAGCCGGGTGCAGTGGTTCTCGGTCTTCACGCTCTGCGGGGGCGTAACGCTCGTCCAGTGGAGGCCTGCCGAGGCCACTAAAGTTCAGGTGGGTGTGTTAGAATTTTAATGGCGTGACTCACACTTTCATGGACTTGGCTTTGTATTACCTGCATCTCCTCAGACCGCAGGTGGCATTTACAATATGTCATTTTTTTTTTTTTTTTTTCTCAGATAGAGCAAAATGCATATGTTGGGTTCATGGCCATCGCTGTCGCTGTCCTTTGTTCTGGATTTGCAGGTGAAATTGACACAGGATCCTGTGGAAAAGACTGGTTTCCCCTTCTTGTCCGTTATCGATTAAGCTGCCACACATAACATCAATACTTTTAGTAACTTAACAAACACTGTGCCAAGTAAACAAAAAACTCATAACAACTGATTTCTCATCACGTTGCATTGCTGCTGTCGTGCAGGAGTCAGATCTGTCATCTTATTTTTAACGTATCTTTCTTTGAGATATCCACAATAAAATATTAGTGAATATCTACTTGCACCTAACAGTTTTGTGTCTACTTTCTGACTAAGGTGTGTACTTTGAGAAGGTGTTGAAGAGCTCGGACACGTCTCTGTGGGTGAGAAACATTCAGATGTACCTCTCCGGCATTGTGGTCACGCTGATTGGTGTTTACATGAACGACGGGGATAAAGTCCTGGAGAAAGGCTTCTTCTTCGGTTATACACCCTGGGTTTGCTTTGTAGTATGTACGTACAAATAAACCTGAGGATGTTTTCTATTTGATCGCACCTTTCTTCACAGTATTTTAGCCTGACATTGCTCTTTGTGCTGCCAGTCTTGGCCAGTGTAGGTGGCCTGTACACGTCGGTGGTGGTGAAGTACACGGACAACATCATGAAGGGCTTCTCTGCTGCAGCAGCCATCGTTCTCTCAACTGTGGCATCTGTCATCCTGTTTGGACTACAGATAAGTATGTTACCTTCTCAAAACCGCGAAATAGATTTTTATCGTTATTGCAGTCATTCTGGCTCATCAGGTGAGTGTGTCTGTTGGACCTGTTGGGCCTGTTGTGCCTGTGGTTTATGACTTTCATGTTTGGCACCCAGGTACATAACATCTAGCAAGTAGCAAAAGTAACAAATACCCTAGTTTAAAAGGAGCTTATCCTGTTGAAGCCAACAACTCGTATATCTAAAGTCAAGTCAAGTTTATTTATAAAGCACATTTAAAAACAGCAGTTGACCAAAGTGCTGTACAATCAAAGTAGCAAGGACCATAAAACATGACAAAGACACAAATACAAAAGACAATACAATTAGAGGAGCATCTCTCGTACTAAATTAAAAGCCAAGGGTGAAAAAAAGGTTTTAAGACAGGATTTAAAAACAGGCAGTGTAGGGGCCAGCCTGAAATGCAGAGGCGCAACCAGAAACAGCTGGTCAGCAGACCTGAGTGACTTTAATGAAATGTGTGGTTGTAGAAGGTCAGAGAGAGAGGTTGGAGCTAGCCCATATAATGATGTTTAGGCAAACAATAAAATCTTAAAATCAATCCTAAAACGTACAGGGAGCCAGTGAAGGGAGGCCAGTATGTATAACCCTCTCAAAATCAATAAACCATAAAAAGGGCTTGACCTTACATAAGAGCCTCAGTTGGAAAAAGCTAGATTTTTAAATCCTTCCATTTCAAAGGCAGGTACATGTGAGTGTCATCTGCATACCAGTGTATTGATATTTTCTGAGAATGGACCCTAAGGGGAGCAAGTAAAGAGAAAATATGATCGGCCCAAGAATACAAACCTGAGGGACTCCACAAGGTACAGGCTCTGAGGAAGACACAGACTCACCAAGTGTGACAGGAAAACTTCTGTCAGACAAGACCTGAACCATTTCAAAGCCATTCCTTTAATGCCGACACAATGCTCCAGGTGAGAGATGAGGATGCTAAACGCAACACAACTAACTGAACTAACCATTCCACATTTGTGTCATTCTGCTTTCTTGTGCAGCCCTCTCGTTTGCCTCTGGAACCATCCTGGTGTGTGTTTCCATCTACCTGTACGGACTCCCAAAGCAAGACACGTCCAAGCTGAGCCGGCAAGACACAGACAGGGAGTCCAAACAGAAACTGATCAATGTGTGAGCCGCTGGCCTGCAGCAGAGGAGTCTCTGTCACCAGGTCTGTGTCGGGGGCAGGGGGTCACCTTTCCCAGGGACCTAAAGAAAAAGCTCCTGTGCTGGGAGATTAGCGAGCCACTCTGTTATTAAAGAAAATGAACGCAGAGTTCGCTCTGTTCAGCTTATTATAGACGACAGCTTTTGTTCCACATTTTAATGAAGGTCTGCTCCCTCAGTCCAGCCCACAGGACTGGTCACAGTACTATGAATTACCAGACAACTTGGAAAAAAGGTTTTTGCCAGATTTATTTCCATCTTTCAGTTGATGTATTAAGAAAAAAAAGTGACTTTTTTTTCAAACCGGCCTTTATAGTTTGCTACTTTTAAAGTTTGTAAATAATGTGAAGCAGTGTCAGTGTTTTTTTCCAATCAGTAATTAGTCTGTTTTATACTGTGTCCATATCACAGATGTCGATATCGCTGAATCTGAATGTGCCCAAATCACAGGAAAACAAACTTGAGGAGGATGACGACAGATTGCACGTGTGATTATGTTTATATCATCTCACCAGTGTCTTGTAATCTTCTGTATCACATCTGTGTCGCCTTGTTTAGAAACTCATTCTAAAGCTTTTATTAAAACGGAGTGGAAATCCGGTAAAAGCAACAGTGACTCTGTCGTTCGCTTCACTCCAATCATAGCTTAGCAACTGTAACAAGGAACCAGTGGTGCCGATGAGCACCATGAATCAATCACGAGTATGAAAAGTTGAGTTCCAGTACGTGTCCACTACTGTCACTAGAAAAAAAGCTAAATTACTTAAAGCAAGTTATTCGTCAGGTGTAAAAACACCTGTTCAAGGAAAAGCAAATGCTTCTGAGGGTGAAACAGAGAAAAAAGATGATTTCATTTTGAAACAATAAGGCTTTTTATTTACAGTATTACAAATTAAATATAGCAGTGTGGAACATACAGCAGTGAAATAACACTGATAAAAGTAAGTTTCACATTTTATCAACCGGTGTGATGCCCAGGATCCTCATCCCGTTGGCCAGGACTGAGCAGGCGCCGCGGAACAGTCGTAACCTCGCCTGTTGACATCCAGCAAATTAGATAACACTTCATATTTAAAGAGCCTTTTCACTTGTTGTAACCGTGTTCGTTAACATCACTGTAATGTTGTGACGTTAGCTGAACCCGGAGACGTTTCAATCCTTTTCTGTGCAATGATGAAGACGTTGGGCTGAGTGATTGATCGGTTTATATTGAAATCAGGATCTGAAAGAGTGCCGTTTTCAAATTGCAAGACTGGCAATCTTAATCGCAACTAGTCTCGAGCTGTAAGAACAGCCCTGTGGCTGTCTGTAAATAAAACTGTTGCCAGCAAATGTGATCAGCTGCAGCTAGTTAACTCTTCCTTGAGAAAGAAGCACCATTCTGTTTCTATTTGATGTAACTTGTAAATTGAGTTTTCACCACCTGGCTGGTTTAAAGCACCTGCAAGTTATTATTCTTGGTACACAGCTACTGTGTATCGCTGTATGTTTAAAGCAAGACTGTTATAAACAATCCCATAACAGAAATATATTTTCCTCAAATGTCACAAAAAGCTCAATTTGTGCCACTAAATCGTCTCTAAGTGTCAGAATGTAACCTGTGGCAGGAAATGTTTAAGTCCCTGCAGAGGTGGATAGGGGCAACCAATATGGGGAGGCAATGATCTACTAATCGTATGATGGTGCATTTAAAAGGGAAAAAACGTGATTGTGTCTGTACCTGTGCAACATCCTGGGAGCTTCCTTTCACCGGCAGCTCTCTGTGTGCTGAGGCGATCAGGTGGCTGGAAGAGACGGGAAACATGAAGAAACAGCATCTTTTCCACGTGTGCAAACACCTTTTGCCGTGACACTGGTTGTAATGAACCAGGTAAACATGACCAACCCCTCGGGGCTAACATCCTGGTCCTTACCACAGCTTCAATAAAAAGTTAACCAGGTGCTTGGGTTGCAGATCCTGGGTCGACTGGAGCAAGACCTCATCGTAGCTGCAAACAAGCAGAGAGCAGATCCAGTCATTTGTTGAACGTGGAGCAAATATTGGTACGACACTGGCAAAACAGTGACGGTGTCGTATCAACAGTGCTTCTTTTGTGGTCTCATGTTTGACAACATGTAGTAATTAAAAAGATGACTACTTTTTGAAAAGCAGATTGCTTACCGAAGGAGGTGCTGCAGGATGGTAATACTCGTTTGCTCAAGGAGAAGGGATGGATCAAATAAAGCTGCCTCTGCTCCGTCATTCCTCCGTATTAAACTGCAGTAAAAGTGTGAAAGTCAGCATCTTGTTGGCTCTGGAGGGTATTTGTATCCAAAAACATACAGTATATACACATGTATAATCAAATATTGTCTTTATAATGCTTTTATCTTTTTTTAAACCCATTAAAATTTGTTCAATGCCAAGTGACTAAATGATCAGAGGATTAACTACTGTGTATTTTATATTGCAAACAAAACACTAAACCAACACAGGAGGAGAACTAGGAGCTGATATCAGCAGTGGTGGATCGTTAAGTACTGAAGGGCAAATTTTACACCACTATGTACATATACACATTACATTCACACTTCAGAGGCAAATATTGTTCTTTCAACCCCACTACATTCATCTGACAGCAGCAGTTCAAATAAGTGTACATGCAAAACACATGAGTTTGTAAAATATGAAACCGTTATAGATTACACAGTCCAGCAGCATATTAAAAGGAATTGAAACAGGTTCTGCTTTCTGTAAGCATTCCTCTTACTGGCCATGGAAAGATGCCTATCTCCTACAGGTTTTGTAAAAGACTTCCTCTTTGTGTTAGAATCCATCCACTTCAGCTGAACACAGAAACACTGTCCGGTGAAACAGAGTTTTGTACTAAAAAGACCGACATTTCGGAACATGGCTACTTGATTTGTCCAACTCCTCGTATTATCTTCAGATAAACTGCGGAACATTTTTGTACAGAACGATGGCTGGGTATTTTGTTCCATGTCTCTTAAGTGAATGTACAGGAGGACTGACCACAGCAGGCACAGCCTGTATGCATGCAAGTGTGACAGAATTGAAAGCTGATCAACATGACCAATGAAAAAAAACACTCGATTCATTGACTAGAAAATTACATCGACAATGCTACGATTACAAAAGTCATTTATGAAGCAAAAACACCAAATGTTGTTAATCACTCAATTTGTCTAACAAATCTTAAAATGTGGTTTTTTTAATCAAATTTTTATGACAAATGACATTTGACGACTATAGATAAATCAATCATTCATTAAAAAACAATTTATTGCTGCCTTACTGTAATGGCACAACACCACAAAGATTCACATAATTAAATCAACAAAATGACCAAGTGACCGCAGAACAAATAAGAGTTTTGTTGATGAATTCAGACCTGCAGAGTCGAGCGTGTGAGTACTGGAGGAAGACGCCAGTGTCTCCCTGAGCCTGCAGCATCCTGTCCCAGTCAAACGTGTAGTCTGACTGCAGCGGACCTCTGAAGTCCTGAAACAAGAGTCTCTCTCATCACATTCTGCAGACGAGTCGAGGAATGAAACAAGTGGTAAGTGAATGTCTGACTAGAGGTGAGGCTTAAAAGCAATAACCTGGATAATTAGAGCACTGATTGCCACTTTCTCTGCCGTGTCCTCTGGGTTGTCCAGTTCCTTTGTTGCTGTGGACAAAGAGCCAAATGCACGTTAATTATTCCCACATACACATCTGTATGTACACCCACACATACGCACCCTTTTCTTTGCACCATCGTGCATATTTGCCATTTTAAAAAAGGATTGGGTAATGTTGGTTTGCTACTATGACAACCACAGTAGTTTGTGGATCAAACCCCTGGCTGAGGGAACTTCTAATGTGCCGTAACCACAATTATACACACATAATGCAATTATTATCCTAAATTAGACTGAGCTGAAGGTGTTGTGTTTGTCAAAAGTAAGACACTCTTTCCCAGTTTCTGAATACAGAATGTACTTTATATGAATGTTTATGGTGTAGTGTGTTAGTATAGTGAGAAATCAACATACTTTACAGGAAATCATACAATACTTAGACTACAAATCACGTTTTGGGTCTAGTTTATGCACTTTTCCAGTGTGAATGCACTACACAGAATGAGCATGTACACAGATCCTGCTGGTGGAACATGATGCTGTAAAGCACCAAATAAGACTGACTGTGAAATGCACTCCGAGTCAAAACAGTAAAGACCTCCAGCGCTCACTGTGCTGCTGTCATTCCTAGAAGATAATTATACTAATGCGTCATAGTAAAAATTTTAGTACCGCAATATTTACACTGCACACATGGGCAGCTGCCTGAGCAAATAAGTAGTGATTGTGTAGTGAAATTCTAATATTAGGACACATGCAAATATACTTTTGGGATGTGCGTTGTCAAGCCACTGCCTAATGTGCAACAGGCTTTACTTTTCGACCGGCTCATGTTGAGCAGCATCCTGGCTCGAGCTTCGTCCAGCACGTCCTCCAGAAACACCACCTCGCCGCTCCGGGTCTTCATGCCCCGCACCAGGCCGAAGGGCACATGCCGACACCTGCAGCCGGTGGTGGAATACGCATTTATATCCGTTACTTCAGTAAAAGCAATGCAATACTAAAAAATACTCGGTTGTGAGAACAAGTCCTGTATTCAGATTTTGACTTAAGTTCAAACGCTGAAGCATTATTAACAAAAGTCAAAATGGCCCTTATCAGTCTTAATATTATTAGATGGAGCTCATGTTAAGTACTTTATAGACTGTTGAGTATTTCCATACATACCAGTTTATATATTTTAGATGATTATTAAAGTCTTTTGAGGGAAATGTTTATCTTTACAGTAACTTGTGACTATAGCTGTCAGTTAAAAGTAGTGGAGTAAAAAGTGTATTATTTCCCTCTGAGTGTAAAGTAAAATGCATACGAAACATCTACATTTGGATCCATTACTCGAGTGAAGCTCCTCAAAGTGGTTTTTAAGTAAATGAGTAACTGCGATGCAATGTTTCTAATTAAAAGCAGCTGTCTGTAGTGGGTGTGGTGCTGACTACAGCAAGTATTGTTAAATCCAACTAGACTCACAATGTTTTAAAGTGTGAAGTTACTTCATGAAGACATTTTACAATACTACTCTAGCATTACTACCATTAAACCGGTCTACGTCAGGTGTGCGGTTGTGTTGAGGGTTTGTTCGGTCACCTGTTGGCCCAGGAATGTCCCATAGCGAGCAGGATGTGGAATAACTGGTGGAAGTGGGTCGCTTGACTTTTATCTGTCTTAAAAAGCAAAACAAATGCAGCAAACGGATAAATGTGCAGCAATAAAACGGTGTTTGGCACCATAATGTTTTGCACATTTGTTTCTACTGTCAACAAAGTGGAGACAAATGATACAATGATTTTCATGAGAAGTGACATGCTGGTTCTGCTGCAGAGTAGTTTGGATGCACTACAATCACATGGCTGACACTTGGGTTTATCTGGGAAACAGGTGCCCTCCCTCCTCCTGCCCGTTAACTGGACTGAAAAAAGGCGAAAAAGTGCCGTCTCTGTTGCTTTTTCCAGAGACTTTCAGTTTAGTATCACACATGACAAAGAAAAGCAGCAAATCTTCACAAATTAGAGCCTTGAACTTGACGATACATTTTCTGTGTCCTGTATTTGTGAAGTTAGTGCGAGTTAACTGCTCCGCCGTGTCATCAAGGACAGCAATGTAAAAAAGAGTGCCGCAGTTTCCTTACCACATAAATCATCTCATCAAAATGGTACTTTTCTGTTCGGTCGATGGCTGCAGCAAGATCTCTGAAATGTAGACAACGCCAAATAAGTTATTATTGCAACTTCCACTTTCAAAAGTCACGGCTTTTGATTTTCTCGTCGAAGAACTGTGATGAATCTAGAAATCTCCATTTTGCAGCTGCAGTTTTAACTGACCAGCGCTGACCTGGTGATGTAGAGAGTGGTGGCGTCACTGCGGAGGACCGTACAGACGCTGCTCATGTCTCCGGCAGGGGACAGATCCACTACACCCGTTCCTCTCCTGGAAATACAACAGTTTCCATGAAATCAAGTGCGTGGGAGCTCGGCCGTCAGTCGCTTAATAAATGTCAACTGCAGTGAGAGAGAATTCATCTGATTCTTTTCTATACGTTATACAAAAAAATAAATACAAAAATCACAGCCACCAGATAATGAAGTTCATATAGATGTTCAGTAACTGAAATGTCTGTCGTGCCAGTTCCTGATCAAAGCTCATCACATACGCTCACGTACTCAGAGGTTTTCAACAGGCCTCTGCTCTGCAGCTGCCGCACCACCTCCTGGGCTTGATCTTGGTGAAAGGACTCCCCGGAGTAAATATCAAAGTGGACCCCCAGCCGCTGAAAAGATTAGACATGAATCATTCATTGCATCCGTTGATCACATTTCTCCTGCGGATATTTTCTTTCCTCCAGTCACAGGTTTGCATTTCGGAGGTCAGGAGTGACGGCGTCCGGCTGGTTGTACCTCGTAAACGCGTTGATACTCGTCCACTGTGATGTCTCTGAACTGTTGCCATAACGACACAGCCTCGCTCTCGTGCTGCTCCAGCTGTCTAAAGAAGTCTCTGGCAGCCAGTTTCATATCCTCGCTGTGCTCTGCTTCCTTGTTCACTTGAACATAAACCTGCGAGACAAAAACACTGAATTCTGCCAAACCGCCATGGTAATGTTGGAGAAAAGCCTTTTTAACAACATTTAGACCAGATAACACAACAACCGTTGGTACTTGCCCAACAGTTTTATAAATAAATGACAGATACTACGGCTCTCTGTGATTAAAGTCATGTGTCTGTCTTTATCCAAACGCACCTCAAACAAATGCTGCAAGGGATTCTGTTTCAGCTTCTCCTGACATCCAAACTGGCCAAACCCAGCTCCTAGCAAACCTGAAATCCAAAAAGGTCAATGAGATAAATAAAGAGGAGCATTCGGGACCTTATGAGACCAGAGGACACCTGCTGAATATATTTTGCACATTATTCACTCACCAAACTGCATTCCCCAGTCTCCGAGGTAGTTCATTCGGATAACATGGTTCCCAAGGGACTGCTTTAGGTTAGCGATGAAGTTACCTGGAGATGGAGATTATATGTTTTGGACTTTACAATTAATTCAAAATGTTTAATGTTAACAAAAATCCAATAATGATTTTTTTATAAGGTTCCACGTGTCACTGCTCTCTGGTGGACAAACTACAGAAGGGTGACACTTTCCTGTCATTTCTCGGCTAATAGAATCTCGGCCGATATATTGGCCTGGCTGTAGTTTACAGTGCGACTCACACGCATGTTAATAAATGATTATAACTATTCTGGCTTCCGTTACTGAATACATTAACTTCAGCAAAAACTCACCAATAATTGTAGATCGTAAATGTCCAGCATGGAATTTTTTGGCAATATTTGGAGAGCTGCAACACAAAAACACATTAATTCTCTCTGATGATAATCTATGAGGGGAAGACACTCCATGTAGTGTTGAAGAAGCACGTCAAACATACCTAAACTCAACTAATGTTGTTCCTCTCTTGAGACTGTTGAAAAGTTCACTATTTAACCCAAATTTCTCGTCCCCCTCCTTTTCAAATGGCGCCAACATTTTCTAAAACAGATGCAGTGGAGCGGATTATAAGTCGCAGTAGAAGCAGTCAAGGCTGAGAATCACTCCGCAGTGGGAAAGACAACCGACCAACCTGGACAAGAAGTTTGCGATTAACTCTAAAGTTGATCACTCCACGTCCAGCAGATATGTCTTCCACCACACTGTCCTGCTTCATCTGACAGATACAAAGCAGATTTGAAGGAAAACACAAGGACACGTGTCTTTAGGATTATATTCAGCAGAAGAGACTTAAAGTGCATCTACACAAATAAAGTGAGAGGAATATTCACCAGTGAATCTGCATGGGAACAAATGTAAATCACTTTTGGAGAAAAGATGTCTGCTGCTTGATTGCAATGAATGATAAGCCTTGATTTGTTGTTTCTTTGGCTTGAAAGACATCGGTTATTTTTTTCTTTACTTAAGAGTAAGAGATGACATCAGCGTGGTGACAAAAACAAAAACACGTCAACATGTTAGATCTGTTTTCCACATGTTTCCTCCAGGATGAATCTCACCTGAGTGGCCAAGTCTTCTGTCTGCAGCTGAATGTCACCGCTGGATGGTAAAATCCCACTGATTCGTAATGTGCTGATTGACAGTTTGAAGTCAGCGGTCTGCCTGAGGAGGACCATGTCCAGAGAGCTTTAACAGACCCACGCAGACTCAAACAGAGCACTAACAGAATGCGCGTTAAACACAAACACACTTAACTGTTTCTTAAAAACTGGAACTGCTGACAGAGCTGGCATGAAGGCGTCCTCACACTGCTGCAGCGTCCCAGCCAGCTGCACGTCAAAGCACACAGAGGGGATACGATGTCAATAAAGACTAGTGAGTTTGGAGCACAGGCTAACTGTCCCGCCTCCCTCCTCTTATGACTTGCTCCAGGGTCAAGGCATGCTGCTTAGTTAGCATTAGCATACAGTATCATCGTTCAAGACTTTCGGCTTCATTACCTTTGCTGCGATACTTCTTCTGAAAAAGCAAGCCATGTTTCTTTAACCTGCGAACACAACGTAACGATAAACTTAGAGACAATTAGCGACAATCAAAGGCACGTATGATCTTCTCACGCTGACGTACTGTACTTCCTCTTTAGCCACGCCGCTTCCTCTCAGCTCGTCCAATCACAGGCTTCGTTCGCTAACGACGTCAGCAGCTAGAAAAGGTTTGTTCGATTATATTCTCCGCTGTTCTCGACGGACTCGTTTTCTTATAACGTCAAATATTCCCGAAGAGGCTAAATGGGTAACCATTAAATGTAAAGTCGATTTCTTTTCTAAACACACTTTTGTTACTCATTGGGGACTTAATAACTCAAACTCCAGCAAAACCGCTTCTCCAGGACTGACTTGATGACGTTTCCTTGGCAACGAAGGCAAAATAGATGAATTGCTAGTATCTGATTGGTGCAGGGAAATACACTCTGATGAAGTGAAACCAATTGTTCTCATTTAATGACATAGCGCCACCGTAAGAACACAGCTGGTAATGAGGCAAATAAAACAGAGGCCTGGCCTGCACTTATGAAGCCCACCCAACTGTTACTGTCCTTTATCATGACTCTTTAATGTCACACTTAAATATCCAGTCCACAAAACATGAAACCGGTTCATCTTTCTAATATTGACACACTTTGGGCAACGTTGTAGTAATTTGCCTGCTCCATCATGAAGTCAGAAGCTTGGAGCTAAAAACTTCATTATAGTAACAATGGTCTACTGAAGAAATAAGTAATAACTCTTGACAGTCAGATAGATGTGACATTTATTCTAAATAATGGGGACATTGTATAGAGATTTTCTTCCCCACCGACCTGCACAGCGGTGCCAGCATGTCTCGCTGTTATGTAGAAAACTACATATTTTTGTGCGATCAAACTGACACAACAAACCTTTGTGTAAACACTTTATTAGTTTGCTTTTCTTAAATCAAAGCCCCTTTATACCTACAGCAAAGAAAATCATGAAATTTTGATACAATGAACAAAAGTCAAGCATACATTTTTCTTAAAAATACAGTGTATACAAATGTAATGGCAGTAATTGCCAGTACAGTTTAAAACGATGCTGGAATAAAAAAAATAAAAGCAGAGATGCTTCTTCCTGGACTCAGTCTGAAGGCAGTCTCAGTTTGTCCACTCGTCAATGTTCAATCCCTTTTTCAAAATGTACATAGAGAAGCTGCCCAACTAACATCCTCTCAACTAAAATGTGACAAAAAATGTAATCAGATCAGAAGGCCGAGTGTGTGGTGGCAGTCAGCCTTTTACGAAGGCATCAGAACAAAGCCAAATAAATATTGACACGGCAGTTTAGAGGCCACTGGTAGAGTCGCAGAGTCCTTGAACAGGGTGGCAGCAGGAAGCCCCTCCTAGCTCTGGCAGACACAGCCAACGTGGACGCCACTAACTGATGCCCGAGTCCACGTAGAGGCGATATGGCACAGCTAGGAGAAAAATGTCCAACTAGACCCACGGAGTCCCCGGAGGAGCGTGCAGCAATAAGGTATTCGTCGATGTCAGGCGGCGACACTCAGGAAACATCTGCGGAAGACAAACAGCATGAGGACTCTGACGAAAACGCGTTTCATATCAGAGCGTGAGGCGGCTTTCGAGCTCATCGCTGTGACTTGTACAGCAGTCTATGGTGGCCCTCTGTCGGTCAGGAGAGACCTGCACTCATCCATCTATAAACATCTGCACGCACACACACACACACCTCAGTGCTTTATTAGATCTTAGGAATGTCTCTTTGAGAAGGTCCCTTGTTTGTGTACATGTTGGATTATTGTTGTTGCACACAGGGCACCCACCCAAGACAAACTGCTCTTATTGGACCAGCCTGTTTACATTAAGGTTGAATTAACACAATTAAGAAGTCTGCTCTACCAACTACCAGACTTACAATAATAATAAATATACTCACAGCTAGCAGGCTGCTCTCCAAATCTTCGCATCAACTGGTCGTGCGTGAACTTGACGAACGCATCATATTGCTCTGTTGGAAGAATGAGCATTGATTGGCGTTAAGCATGGATTACACACTCGATATTGTTTTCTATACCATCAAAAATAAACAAATAAAACAGATCAAGTCACACCTGCGAGCTTTGTCGTCAGTATCTCATCGTACTCCTCGCGGATTTTGTCCTCTCGCTCTTTCAGTAGTCTCTCACAAATCATCCCGACCTGACGGAGGGAAAACAACGGCTGCTCTTTCCTGGCGGGAGACGAGGCGCCGGAGGACGTGCCTGTTGGGAGAGTTAATATCGCGGCATTAATACAAAACTGATGACGTTAAACACCGCAACAGCAGCGCCACCTGGTCAGTCTCGTGTTACAATGAAGTCTCCGAGCCTTAACGCTGAGCAGGTATGGCAACACGTGTGCAGCAGTGCCATCGCCGTTACTCATCCACCTGCAATACCTGACATGCACTCCCAACAGGAGCATCCGTGCATTTTACTTTGACGGAATGAGGCCGATAAAAACAACTCTTCTTTCTCTGCTAATGTCCACGTTGCCATCCTAACCAAGGACTTAACCAACCAGTCAAACGTGTGACCTGATCAGTAAAATTATGCAACATAAATTACATCCTTGAAGTTTGTGGCTGCAGTTCACGTTACCATTTCAATCTTAAGTTTAACACGAGGTCGATGGGTTTGGGGGAAAAGTAGTCGGCATCCTCATTAAAACGTGTCGTCGGTCGTTACGCACCTGGTTGGGCAGATCCACCGTGAATGTTCTGCAGGTCCAGAGGGCACGAGCCGTCCGCCTGCTGGAAAGCGCTGTCCAGGTGTCGGCGTTTCTGCAGCCGCTTGTACTCCTGTTTGATGTTGTGTAGAATTTGCTCTGAAACAAAAAGGAAAACATTCGCTCAGTTGTGCAAGTGACTTCTTCACACACATACAGACGCCGTGCTGACTCAGAGACAGTCACTGCAGAAATCACGCATTGAATTATTCTGTGTCCAGGTTCTGCACAACACGCTTTATAGTTTGAGTCACTTCAATTGAGCGAGCAGCAAGTACTGGAGGCAGCACGACGTTCATCCATTAGTTAAACAGCAGCAGCATTAGGAAATGTTTCCTGTTGTTACCACCATTTACTTCCCCAAAACACAATAACGTTCAACGCATTCAAGACACATTCATCCATAAAAACCGACACCCTCCGTATGCCGAATTTACAGAGGACCAGGAAAGATTTAGATCCCAGCATTTCCGGTGTGTATGTATTTACCGACAAGCAGCACTGACAACACGTATTTAACCTGACAAATTGCGTCTGTAGTTTTGTTTGACACCGGTACAGACTGGGGAAATGCTCATGACTCAGTTTACAATTAGGAATGGTAGAACGTACTTAGCTTGACGTTACATATAAAGTGGATTTAAGTTCCTACCTGTGGTGAGTCTGGACGACACTTCCCCGAAGGGCGAGGGCTCCATACGCAAATATTTCTGCGGCGACGAGACCGGAGACATGATCGGAGCGCACCTCCTTCTCTTGGGGGAAGCCTGGCTCATTAGCGGATCAAAGTCCAGCGTCCTCTTCAGAGTAGCTCCACAAGCCATCACACTCAAGTGTATAAAAACTATCTAAATTAGAAAATCTTAAATCTCGTGTTATCTGGGAGGGTCGCTGACCTGGGCCCCGGTCTGTGCTGCTAACGCTAGCTCACGTTAGCTAGGTCAAACGGCAGCAGCGATTCCGGGCTACAGACAAATACGCACTGTTTTCGTCTCTCGTTGCCTTCTGCTGATAAATCTCATAGAGATTAAGTTATCGAATATGTCTTGAAATGATCTGGATAAAACAAATAAAGGTAAATTTGATATTACGCCAGATGATTGCAGATTTTCCAGGAAGAGTTCCGAGTACTAACTACAACGGTTCAGGCTAGCTTACGTTTTATTCCATTCTGTTTTATCGATTCTGAGCATGCGCAAGGAAATGGTCTCACGCTGGTACTTGTAGTTTTTATTCCCCATTGCGCCCATGATTTTATTTGCTAGAATACTACATTTCCCGTAAACCTTGAAACTGTGCTTTTTTCAAATGTGTTATGTTTGCTAACAAAACCCCCTAAACCACGGCGAAGTTTCTGTTTCACTTAAAACGTTTATATACAAACAGTTAAAACCTATTTTTAAAACGTATTATTCTAAACAATAAATCTAATGCACATAGTTTGTTTTTTAGACAGAAATATATCACACTGTATGAGTATTAAACAACTTTTACAAGGATTTACTTGTAATTGTTTGAGGAAACAATTACCAGACTCAGCCCTTCAAATTCATATGAAAATCCATTAAAGTTAATTAGAAATCCAGTTTAGCTTGGCCAAAACGCAACTATAAATAAAGAATTAATCGACTATTGAGATATTTACATTTTTTTTTTGTTGCAGTATTTATGAGTACAGAAGTAAATACTAAATGTGAACCCATGGTCTTGAATTATAAGCCTATTTCTGGTTCAGAAAAAATTATAATAATGAGAATGTAATTACTTGAAATTAAAACTACCTGTAAAATAGTAGCCAACTTTGTCTGTGGATCAGGTTCAGATTTAAGAAGGAAATTTATTAAGTTGAACAAAGATACATTTTTCTGCTGTGGGGTGATCAGGGTATGATTACATATAAAGTATGATGTTTAAGTAGGCTATTGATCAAAATAAATACTTATATTGTACTTATACATATACATGTTCTTCGGTCTTTTCAACACTCAACCCTGGCTGCAAAACTTCCTGTCTGGCTTGTAGTTGTTGATTTGAAATAATCCCCTACCCCTTTCACACACACAAAATATGAGACATTTCCCTCATCACTACCACTTCCTCAACCACCACTGTACTCACACATATTTAGAAGTGTAAAGATATGGAGGAGGATGTGTGAGCCACTGGTATTTCAACACTTGTTCTCCAGCCTAAAAAGTCAAATATTTCATGTCCATAGTAGTATAGGACTTCACTAGACTGTACTTTTCCCTATATCATGCATTTTGTCCAATAGATTTAAATTCTTAAGTTAAGTAATGGTTATATTATTTTAGGTGTATGTGTTAATTATAGATTAATCTTTCAATAGATTTGGTATATAAAATGTCAGAAGATATGTTCCCAAAGCCCAGGGTGTTTGAGTGTGTGTGTTATCACATAACTGCTCACAGCAATTGCTTACTTCTACATAATAATTGGTATTTTTTGCTTAAAAAATGAATCAAACTATCATAAAAATAGTTGCTGATATTCTGTCAATCAACAAATATGTTGGCTACTGTCCCAATCCGTCTTTATTTATTTATTTAGGTGTTCTTTTCAACTCCCTAAATGCAGCTTTTCACACATGGTAGAGTAAACCCGCCTCGTGGCTTTTCATAGATTGGAGTGTTTGGTAGATAAATGAACAAAATCCTTTTGACATCTGTGTGAACAGATGTTGCAATTTACGGATCCCTCTAAACCAAGAGATGAAACGAACAGAGCAGATGTTGCTGTCAGAGGATGCTGTGGAAGCCATTTTCCTGCAATTTGTCTCTTTTAGGGTTACAAGAAGTAACCACCGTAATACTAACAAAGGTAAAATCAATGTTTAGAAATGTTCCTTTTCTTCAGAAAGGCTGCCACTACTGACGATGTGAGATCTTCCACAAGGGGGCACTAAAGCACCACCGATGGCTCAGGGATTGGCCTCCTCTCTCATGTGTTCCTCTGGAGTGGGGGATTGTTGGATGAATTGAGCACAATGTTCTCCGACCTCCTGTTTCCCATCATCACACAATCAATCAAATAACTGCAGGCGAAATGACAACCAGCTGCAACTTTATTCAAAAGGTCGAAAACAGCAATACTAAAAACACTTGACGGAATGTAATTTTTTTAAGTCATAGATTCCTCATTATGCCACCACTGTACAGAAGCCACTTGACAGTTGACATTTTGATCTTCAATACTCAATAATACAAGAGGCAGCAAAGCATACTGATAAACAGCTGTCTGGATAACTTTACACCAAGATAAATGTCTACAGAACAATTGTGCTGCGAGATTTCTAGATTAAAAGTACTACATCACATCTTGTCAAATTCTTTTGTAAGGTCCGGTGTCGATTCTCCACACAATGCATACACACAGACTTCCATTCAAGTTACCAGCTAATGAACAGAGCCTTGTTTCTTTGTTTAGATATGTAAAATGAACAGAAGACATAGTTGTATTTAGAGTTACGCCAAAAGTACTTCACTAGGCCTGTGCATGGGTTGCTTTTATTTTCCCGAAATGATGCCCCGCTGCAACAGTAGCACTAAAATAACTCACTGCAATGATCAAAAGGCTTGGGGTTGGAAATATATCACCAAGTCACAAGGTATCACACACATACAAGGCTGAATCCAGTAAAATCCTACATTTCATGAAAGCAGCTGTAGTCAGAAACCACTTCAGTCCGTTACAGTAGTGACCAGCACACTGCGTCCAAATTCAGTTTTGATGAGTTGAAGCTTTTGGTCAAAGCTTCTTGTTGTTGTTGTTGTTGTTGGCTGTACAGCTGAACAAGTCGATTTGAACACTTTATTTTGCAAGAAAACACTGTACAATTGGTAGGTATACATTTGAACAAAGACGCGTTACTCTGAAGGTCTAAGAGTTAGCGAGTAAAGAAATGGACAACAGGGACGATCGTCACTCTGCCACAGAAAAAAATGCCATTTCAGATCTGACGTACTCAAAAGCTGTGAATCCATTTGCCTCCGTGTTATTAGTTTATTTGTAATGGTGATAAATATGTTGTCGTTTATTTTTTGTTTTTTTTATCTCGAGCATGAATCACCTCTCATTTCTCAAAATCTCTTCACACATCGGCCACTCACTGAGTGTTGTCAGATGAAGTACAAAAGGCTTAATGGCTGTTTAATGGCTATTTTGGAAATAAACAATCAGAGTCATTTGAATTTTCTTGATCATTTCTTCATAGAAATGTCTATATGCAACATGTACATGAAGCCTGTGGAAAGTCAAGGTGTGGAAATGGGTTATGTTTATGGTGCAAGACACATGTTAAAGTCTAAATGACACAGTAAACACCTCGAATTAAAAATGTCAGTAGCCCCTTATCCCATAAATGAAGATATATTGTTTTCAAACCTGAATTTACAGTACAAAAATATAATATGCCTTCACTAGCTGGATATCATGAAGTCTATGGTAAACAGCAGACTTATGATAGTCTTTGACAATCCTTTCAAAATGTGCTTCCTTTCAATGATCTTGCAATACCATTTGGCACTTTGGCACACTATGTAGTCACACACTGACATAAAATAATTCAACCACTAAAGCGTCTATGTGAGGATGTAAGTCAGTACTTTCAGGAGAGGATTTTTTTTTGTCTGGAATATCTAACTTCTGCGTTATTATGTTGAATGGCATTTTTTGGGGAAGATGACATTTACACAGTTTCTCCCGTGACGGCCAATTAGACGGCCTCTGCAGAAGTTTCGGTTGACACAGACATCGTTACTTTGGCTATTTTCACAGTGGTCTTCACGCAGCTCTCTGCAGCTCTGTTGGCAGAAATGTTGGCATTTCTGTTCTGGCAGTCTGACTCGAGGCTATTGTCCAACTGCTGGGCACTGCCCCTGCAGGCATGGCAGGAGCTGAGGAAGGCGTGCCGCAGGTCCTTGCTCCTCAAGGCGTAGATGATTGGGTTGACAGTGGAGTTGAGCAGACAGAGCATGCTGCAGAATGCAAATACTGTCTTGATGTCATCGTCCATCCTCCAGAAGAGGTCATAGACCATGATGGCGAGCAGTGGGCCCCAGCAGATGACCAGCACCGCCAGAATAAGCACCAGGGTCTTGGCCAGACGGATGTCCATGCGTGCCTGCTCAGGGCGTGTAGTCTGCACTTTAGTCCCATCTGCTGAGTAAACAACGAGGCTCTTCTGGGAGGTTCGGCTCAACATTCGCACGGCATGGTGGTGTGCCTTCCACAGGATGTATATGTAGGCGTAGATAATGAAAAGAACCAGCACGCTGGTTACACCGATCCAGAACAACAGGTAGTTCTCATCAATCAGAGGGAATATGTCTGAGCAAACAGAATTGAGACGTTTACAGTTCCAGCCCAGCAGAGGTAGCACTGCGATGACGATGGAGATGGTCCACATCACACAAAAGGCAATTACAGCCTTGGTCCGTGTCACGATGCGCCTGTAGGCGAGAGGCCGGTGTATGGAGATGTAGCGGTCAATAGCAGTGAGGAAAAGGCTCCCCACGGATGCAGTGAACGACGCCGTGACTCCCCCCAGCTTGAAGAGGAAAACATTGGGGCTGTCCTTCCTGTGGAAAACATGGAAGTCCAGAAAGCTATAGACAAATATGACACTTCCCAGCAGGTCAGCCACGGCCAGACTGCCAATGAAGTGGTACGACGGCCTGCAGCGGAGGGTGCGGGACTGAAAGATGACGCAGAGCACCACCAGGTTCTCCAGCACCGTGAAGGTACCCAGAGTCAGAGACATCACAGCCACAGCCAGCTGCTGGCTGGGGGTCAGGATCATGAAACACTCCATGTCCATAAAGTTCTCCCCACATTGTACGTTGTTAGTCTCATCTCTGAATGTCCTGTTGCCGAACAAGTCTGTGGCATTAGTGGGGAAGAAGGGGATGCCCTTGAGGATGAGCTCCTCGTCTGCAGGAACCTTGTTCGGGAAGGAGTTGCTGCGGAAAGCAGATAGGGGCTTCTGCATAGAGAAACTGCCCTTGAAGTCTACATCATTGAGGGGGTCTTCATAGTTAGCATCGTTGGAGCCCAGATACTGTAAACCAGATGTAATAGTCCGGAAGGTGGTGTCCGCCACACCGTCCAGCACAGATTTCATGGCTGTGTTTGAGGGTAATACTGCAGTCTAAGACGCCTGGACAACCTACAAATCAATGACAAACATTTTAGACAAGCCTAAAAAAGAATCCAATGCATATTATGACAAGAATATTTGCAGCAGTGCAATGTTCGAGTCCACACCTTTCATATCAAAATGCCTTTATCACGAGATAACCTTCACATTAGGAAAACATGTCTCATTGCAAATATTTGGACATATTTTGAATATTGATAGTTTTGTACAACTGCCGATGTTTGCTTTTCTTCATACATTTTATAGAGTTTCTGGATTTTCGCATATACCACATTTGATCTCTGAGAGCCGGTGCACTTATACATTTAGTACCATGCACATTGCACCTATCAACACACGTACAATGATTAATGACTGAGCACTTTTCAAAAACAGAAAACCTACTTATAAAAAAAAAATGTGAAAAATAAAAACGCCTCTTTTTGTCCCTATGAGGTGCAGGAGCAGACAAAACAATGCAATTCCTCTACACCTGTACAGACTGGAACACTGCTGCAAAAACAGATAAAGAAGCTAATTCCCTCTGTAAAACAAAATGCAGTAAATGCATGCTGAAATGTACTGCATCAGTAAAGAGGTATATCAACGGGATAATTGCTTTACCATCATTTTGATATTTACTGATTTTTTAAAGTTATTTAAATATAAAGCTTTGTTGAAAGTCTGATAATCAATGCAGGAGTGTTCGTTTTGTCGTTAATCTGGTGAAAGAAGCACAAATGCAATCAGGAATCCGCACAATTAAAAAGAAAAAGAACATAACACTGATGCTTTAATGCTGGGACGAACAACAATACGCGTTTTAAGTACTAATATAACCGTGGAAACCAGATTAAAGCCGCAAGTAAACATTTAAAAGAAGAAAACTCTTTCTTTACCTTACATAATTTTCCAAGTGCGCAGAATCGCCCTTTATCGCCGCGCGTTAATCCAAGTCAGATCATCATCCTCCAGCCAACAAAGATCTTATATAACAGGAGAGACAACCAGCGTGCACGTGTTAGAATGAAACCACCATTATCTTCATGATTATTAGTTTCTTTATCTAATTCTACATGTGACACAAGTTTATCAGATGTCCGTAGAAGTGTCTTGTGGCTCTTGGAGTGCGCTCCTGCTTTGTGGATGCAGGTTGCAGCTGCTCTCGCTGGCTCCGGCGTCTCTCCACTCTTATTCTCTCCGTGTTCACACTTATGAAGCTTCGCTCCTGCAAGCCCTGTCACGTGTTTCCATATAGCTGCCCAACCCATGAAGCTGTCAAGTGCGCTGCTGAGAAAAAAAAGAAGTGGTGGTGGAGGCTTATAAAAGGAAAAAAAAAAAATCTGATTTGAATTCCCAAAGCTCCTCTGAGCAGACAATGTGCTCGGACAAAGAACCAGCATCAAAACAGCACAAAGCACACACAAAAAGTAAATTAAGACCATTTTAGAATAAACATCTTATCTTCCTAATTAATGGGGTCAGTGTGAACACAATTTCTATATTTTGCAGGAACAAAAAGCTGCGTTTCTCCTATAAGACTTCCACATAAAGGTAACTTTGTAATGGTGCTGAGTACATGAGCTGAAATCAGCCATCCCTATATGTTTTTGACTTTGTAGATATTAAGTTGTTGACTCTCTTGAAATTTGACAACTATTTGGAGCCGGTGTTTGTATTTAAATGAAAATGCAAAAGAAAACTGCCAAATCCTTCATTTAAACTTAAAAAGAAAACTCAGAGGGGCTGACTGGTGATGTGACTACACACGATGATTCACACACATTTGATTATGTTTTGTTGTACACTTCACAGTCACCCTGATGTCCCTTGTCCTCGGGATTAACAAGCTAGTTTCTAGCACATTCAATCAGATCACACACCACCAAATTAACGAGTCAGATCCTGCTATGAATCATAATAACAAAGATGTGGTCTTTGCTTGGCCTTAATAAAAACAGATTCAATTCACTGATTATGAATGGTTTCATTTCCATGTATTCATTTGGCCATATCCATGCAAATATTTTCTATGTGGCTTACACAACGGCAGAATCAGCGGTGCAGGCCAATGAGGCAGGAGTTGAGTGGCTGCATTGTTGTAGATAAAATCAGAATAGATGCATTAATGTGACGTTCTGCGGCCACAGATTGCCTCGGCAGACATGAACATGAAAACCTTGTGCCGCTTCGGGACCAAAATGAGTCTGTGGTTCTGTCATCATCACAGGTGTAATCACTAATATCGCTCAGCCATGGCTGCCGTTTCTGTCTGAAATGAACAAAATGTTTCACTTCACAAAATGAGAAGACATTCATAGTCAGGAAATAAATGTCTAAAAACCATAGATTGTGAGTAGTTTCGTGGTTGATTTTTATGTGATTTTATTTCTCCATATGGCAAAATTGACTGCTGGCAGGTTGTCAGTGTAAGCAGCTGAGTAACTTGTAAATCTTCTCCAACCTGATTATCATCAATCTTTAGGCAAACAGAGAAAGAACACATTATTTACAGTCACGATCAGCCAGACTAGATACAGATAAAAGCTGAGCCCCGCACACTGATTCAAACCTTAGGGCGACCCAAAATAAAACGCCCTCTTCCTCGCTGATAACTGATTAGCTATAGCAGAGTAACCGGCAGATAAATGCCTTGTTCTAGGAAACATCAAAAGACTGAGAGGAGAGAAACACCGCTTCACTTCCTCTGCTCAGGGTTTCTCGGCTTGTGCAGAAGCTTGAGGAATGATCTTCAAGTTTTCCTCTGAAACCCTGGAAGGAAAACATCACCCTGAGATGCACTTTCAGTGTTGGAGAGTTCCCCTCTGTGATGTTTCAGTGCATTCTGTGAGTAACGTTTTGATCATGTGTTGTTGTAGTTTTCCTTTTTATTGTTTGTAGCTTCAACGTTTCTTGTTGACTTCTGGGTTTTGTTTCCTACATTTCATGGAATATCTACACAATGGTCATGAAGTTGCTTCATGCCCATATAAATATAGGCTATAGTCTAGCTAGTAAGATAACAACTGTGTATCTATATTATTGATATGTCTATTGAGGGTATTTGTTATGAAGAAATACTTATCGCTGCCACCTCTATGATAGATTTCTCTGTGAATTATGTGTCAGTATCCTTGTAAAATTGCTGGATTATAGAAGTAAATCATTTCAATAGAGGAACTGAGACCAAAATGTGTTGTTTATCATTGAAGTTTTAGACCACTGAAAAATAAATGTAGTAATTGTCTTATATGATGTTTGGCTGGTTATTGGTGGTCAATACCAAACAGGGCTAAGAGTCTACAGCCATGCAGGAGGCCCTGCAAGCCTGCTAGGCACAGTGGTGCTTTGAGCTAAGTGCTAACGTGCTCACAGTGACAACACTACCCTGATGTTTAGCAGGTATAATATTTACCATCTTTACCATCAGAGTTCAGCGTGTTAGCATGCTAACATTTGCTAATTACCATTAAACACAAAGTACAGCAGATGCTGATAGGAATGTAATTAGTGTTGCATAACTTAACGTGTTGGACAAATTGAAATGTTGATCTGATGATGGTGCTTGATTAAAACTCAGGGGAAGATTTACAATTCATCCTGAAAGAGACATGAATCAACGACGACAGTTCTTGTAACAGCTAAGCCTATGTATTTTTTAATGGTAGATGTCACTTGCTTGATTTATTTTATTAGGAAGCATGCTGAAATGTGCAGATCTTTCTTCATGTAATTTCTATGCATGAATAAGTATTCACATTTATTTGATTGACAACTGGCAGCAGCTAAATATGTCCCTGTGAGACCGATGTCTCTGAAGCCTGCATATCTACAATCCTCCCAGTAACCCGTGTGACAATTAATTGTTTGTCTTTTATGTCTGCTTAGACATGCAGCACCTATAAATATCACTCTACCATAAAACAGCTGCAAGCATGGTGTGGAATGAACCATCAGTCTTACTCTAAATATAAGTACCTGATATAGAAAATACAAAAAGTTCCAGTCCAAATGTTGAATAATTTCATAATTGTATTATTCTGATCCCAGCTACTGAGACTTTATAATATCCACCACATGGAACAATTAGACTTTAGGCAGCAGGGTGGTTTGCCAAACTGACTGGTGTACTGTGACAGTTTTCTCTGACTTGGTTGGCATGCTAACCTGTGAGTGAGCAATGAGTGATGGCTCAAGCAAAGCTCACGGCCATCTGCGTTTCAGTTGTGGTACATAACATTTTGTCCTCCAGTGACTCACTTTGAGTCCACGGATCAGAGAAAAAAACTCAGGGGGAAAACAAAACTGCGGGCGGAGGAAGGAAGTCTTATGTGATTCCAGTTAAGTTGACTAACTGATTGCTATTCAGTGCTAAATGTCAGACCCCCCAGTTTAGGTCTGTTTGGCACAATTTATTGTCATTTGAGCACATTCATATGCACAGATAGAAAATGATCTCCATAATCAAACTTTTTTTTTCTGAACTAATTTAAGATTTACACATCGTTAAATTGAAACTGGTTTGCCACACAACTATAGCCTACATTACACCTTGTCACTGCCTGGTGTAACGGTTGCGTAGCCAACTTAACTAGCTAACTGACAGTATTAACGTTAGCTTGCTATAGATTAGCTGTTACTAAATATTGACCTCTCGGGTACTGTTGTTTAGCTAACTAAACTAGCTAACCGACAGTATTAACATTAGCTTGCTATAGGTTAACTGTTACTAAATATTGACCTGTCAGGTACTGTTGTTTAGCTAACTGAACTAGCTAACTTACAGTATTGACGTTAGCTTGCTATAGATTTGTTACAGTTTAGCTGTTACACCTGGTAAGTGCCTACTGTTGTCTGGCTGACAGAAACTTGCTCTAGTTCTTAGAGTTACAAAGTATTTACCCTCACTAACTGACACGGTTTATATTACAGCGATGCCGGATGAGAGGCAGATAGAAGTTCACTCAGGACTCATAATGCATTTTGCGCCAGCCTTATTTCCTGCCTCTTTCCTGCAGGTTGTTCCACAGTCAAGGTTTTTTCAGGAAGGACCTCGAGTCCGAGCCGTAATTTCCCAGGTACCTAATGCATCAGTAACATCCTGATCAATATGGAGAGGCCAACTAAGGTTGAATAAACAAAGCCTGTCTTGGCTGCATTCATCTAAGCGTTGGTTCCCACTGGTATTACCCCGATCTGAATCTGGAATCACTGCTCCTCCTTGAGAAATATGAGTATAGTTGCTCATGCTTTATAAAATAGGCTAAACTAATGATTAATGTTATCGCATGGCCTCTGCATGAGTCAGCTCCATCTGAATATAGGCCGTGTAAGTCTTTTTGCCAGCAAGCAGCTAAGTTCAACTAACTTAGAGCTCATTTTTCACATGTGTCACTTGCTCATAATTCTGTGTGAAATTCTGGGAAATCTACGGAGACTGATGAGCTGGTGTGTCCGTAAATAGTCCATAAAATTCAGCTGTAAAGTCTGTGTGTTAATGTTACGGAGCTGCAGCTGCACCTGGTTCATGACAAATTACAGTTTACTGCAGTTCTACAACGACCATTACGCTAAACAATGAATAATCATCAGCAATTGTGATGAATAGATTAGATTATTAGTAGTTAGGGGTCGTCTATCGATGAATATCATCTGTGTCTATTGTGGCTGGAGAAGAGGCATCACCACGTTCTGTATCAAATTTCTGCTAGATGGATCTTTCCATTGTTAGGCCTTTCCACCTTGAAAGCCTCTGTAATTTCAGAAGGACAACCCACATTGAAATGCTGGCAGTTAAAAACTGGGTTTGTTTATGCTTTTGATTTAATATTTTGTATTTGAAGACACATTTGCATGTACCAATCAAATGACCTTGCTTCAAACAAACAAATGCATAACAAAAGAGAAAGGTTTACAGGTAACGGAACAGCATTTAATGACTCAAATAAAGATGTTGAAGGTTTCTAAAAGGGACAGTTTCATCACTAGGATCTGTATACAGTATGTTCACAGTGTACACTAAAATGAGTCTGTTCTGCATAGTATCATGTACTTTTTGCTATTACGAGTGTCTTATTTTTAGCCATGTTTGCAACGTGTGAGTTGTTAAATTTCTCATGAAGTAATAAGTCAAAGTGGATGTTGGAGGAGAAGCATTTTGGTAGAGAAAATTTCAACAAAATGCACTGCAAGCAGGAAGAAAAAAGGCAAATCTGCTTTTGTTTATCTCATTCTTCCAGCTTATATAAACTTATATGAAATGCAATAAAGTTGGGACGTCTCACATGGATGATCACCGCAGCTCTCTGCGGACTGATGATACTGCCTTTGCAAGTGTCCTCATACACATTTTATGAATCATAAGTCAGAACGAGTGATGTGGGTGAACACGCTGCATTCTAAGCTGGAAATCTGGAGTAAAAAAAGGTTCATACCTACTTCTCCTTATCACATGCAGGCCTCCACCGACTGTGTGAACATCCTATAATCCTAATGGAAGAAGCATGGAAATCAAGCTGGTCTGTGAAGGCACAACAAGAGCATGTTACAGGACATTTTTAATTTAGCTGAGGTTGCAAGTTTAAGGATTACAATTTATCTTGTGAGCTGACTTGTCATCAATGCTTAGCTGCAAATTAACGTTCACAGTTTTAAAGGAACAGCCTTACATACATGTGGTTTTATGACTTCCTGACTTTCCTTTGATGTTTTTACACTGTTTTTTTAATAGATCAAACAAAGTAGGTATAACATGTTTATCAGTGAGCTTTACAGGTTCTAGTATGTGGATTAAAATTGTTTTTTTTGTCAAATTCAGGCTAGCCGTTTCCCGTTTATGCTAAGCTATGCTAACGAGCTGCTAACTGTACCTTTGTTATTACCGTACAGACTTCTCGTCTAACTCTCGACAAGAGTGCAAATAAGCACATTTCCTAAAATGTCTTTTTCCCTAAAAAGTAGAAGTATGCTAATACAGTCTAACATGACTAGTGCAGTATATGTGTGTGACAACATATACAATGTCACAATCTCACCTCTAGGTCCATTTAGTAGCTGTTCTGGAGCTTTCGGTCATATCACGTGGTCTTTATGAGCACATCTCGTGGACGAGAATGTGAAGATCAACCTTTTCATGACAACTGAGCCAACTCCGTCTGCTAATGAAGATCATATAATGTGATCCAATAGTTGTTTTGACAGTTAAGAATTAACTTTGAAACGAAAATTTGTAGATCTTAATAACAGATGTTTTCATTTGGAAATGTGTGTGTAGATCTTATCTTCGAGTTGCTGATTCGTGCTTCTTGCTGATTCTGTTTAGCATCCGATTCATTCATTTTCATTTTTGTAGTGTGTGTGTTTTTGTGCTTGTGTGTGTTTGTGTGTCTCTGTTGTTTGGAGATTTTTTGCCCTCCAGGCTTCATTGTGCCGCAATTCTCAAAGTGCACTGAAGCCGTCTGCATTTCAGCTTGACACAGGTCAAATGGGGATCGCCACCTCTGAGTCGGAGTTCACAATCCTCCCACAACAAAGAGGCCTGTCCCATCCAGACTGACTGCCTGTCTGTCATGCAGGCTTTGTCTCAGACTGTTGCAGTGAGCAGATATGAGCAGGGCAGCTGGTGAGGATGCCCCGCTGGGTGCCTCCTGTCTGGAGGTGCTCCGGGTAAGACTGACTGGGCGGAGACCTCGGGGCTGACCCAGTACACTCTGGAGGACTGCTTATCCCATCTGGACTGGGAATGCCTGAGGCTCCGACTCATTAAATCTTACTACTTACAAGCAGTAGCTGCATGTGAATCAGAATCTTTAAGACGTATCACGTTAAGTCCATGGATGTGGGGCAAAATGAATTAGTAATCAGTAAAACTGAATGCCAGGAGGCTTCTAATACCGATTCATCTTTATTCCTCACAACATCGTGAGACATCTTGGGATCTTTGTTGCATTAAGAAAAAATAATATTCATGATATCTTGATTTAACAGAGACCAATTACATGAGTCGTGCATTCCCAGTGATGACAAATTACCCCTGAGACACATGCTCGGTCACGACAAACTTTTATATTCAGACAAAACACACACGGTATCTGAATGAAATAATGACCAAATATCTATCACACTGATAGCGACAATATTAAATACAGTAACTTTTGTTAATGTGAAATGATATCACCTCTATTTTGCTGCAGGATTGTACCAGACTAAAGAAAGCATAGAATAATTTAATTTAATTTAAGTTAGTTAGTGAAATGTTCGAAATCACAACAAAGGGGCAAACAAAAATGAGAAGTTTCCCAAATTTTTTTTTATTGTTCTGAAATGCATAAATGCCTTAAAACACTGGATCAAAATCTTTATGGCCCCTTTCTCACAGGCTGCATTTGAGTTGTTACTGTCAGTCAAATCAGATCCAACCACTGCCACACAAATAAAACAAATGTGTGTGTGTTAAACTCCTAATAATTAATATAACATGGTTCTTTCTTTCTGAACATTAACTTTTAGAAATTAATATTTGAGTTCAAGGGATAGGATAGGGACTTTTTAAGACAATATATTCAGTATTCAGGGGCTTAAAATGTAAATAAGGGAAAAGAAAATAAGAAAAATAAGGTAAATAAGGTCTTTAGAGGATTGACGAAGTTAGTAAGAAACTTTCAATTGTCTCGTGACCCGGCAGATATTAACGATGATTTTAGCAAAATGTCAGAAAAAATTCTTGATGAGTTACAAATCGGGGGGGAAAAAAGTTAAAATCCATAATTTCCTGACGTTATTATTAGAAATGTCCAAATTGAAACAGGATGTTTATTGGATAGTCAGGAATACAAAAAAATAGTTATTGAATAATTATTTTATTATGAAACTAAAAAGGGAAAAAAAAGTACTTTAAGAGTATAACAGCCAAACTAAAGCTTACACTCTGACCTACTGTGTGCACCTACCTGCCTGTCTGTGAAGTGCAAACATCCCATCTCTCCACTGAGCTGGCACGACTGCCTTAGATATACTGTTGGCATGACAACCAGTGAGGATTGAAATGACTAGTCACATGACACGGCCAAGGTTGAGCACAGATAAAGCAACAGAACATAACCATATTTTCCACAGGGAAACACTTCAGAACAGTCAGCGTTGCACCAACAAAGGGGCCAATAACAAGATGTTCTGTGCCAATTATCCCAGGGACATCCAGTAGGTGCAAGGATGCATCCTCTGCCGCACAGCACAGTTGAAGTGGGTGTATATTCCAGCCCGGCACATCGTGATCCGACAAGTGTTACCGAGCCACGCACAAGAGCATTACTTACCAATATCTTGGGGAGAGGTGAGGAGACAAAAGAACAAAAGAAAAATGAGTAGGAAACGGTAAACATCTGTTTTCTGGAACAAGGCTAAGCTTGGGCGTCATGGCAACCGAGACTGTTTGAATGCGATGTTGGTGTTGCTGCATCATGTGGACAGTAACTGAGTGAGAGCACTGAGGGGCTGCAGTCATTCACACCACCGTGCAGCGATCGTCCCCCCTGACACTTCAGCAGAAGACACGCCACCTTTACTTAGACGGGCCTCGCTCTTCAGTGGGCAGAAGAGGAACATTAATATACCCACAGTGTAGGTCAATCAGGTCACAATCCTGATCCTTGATCCAAATGTGTGGGGTTTGACGTTGTAAAATAATCACTTTAATCATTATTTTATTCAGTATAAAGCTAACTGATAATGATAACTTACAGCTATGAACTGCAGTAGATGAAAATCTGGAAAGTAGACGTTATGCTTGATGTGTTCATTCAATTTAAACTGAACTGTCTGCTGTCCTGTCTCGCTGTGGACTACAGACTACAGCACGTAAGTGATGCACTGTTCAGTAACAGAGAGATACAGTGGCATGCAAAGGTTTAGGCACCGCTGATTATTTTTAAAATTTTCCTTTATAAATCATTGGTTGTTCGGATCAGCAATTTCAGTTTAATATATCATATAGCAGACAAACACAGTGATATTTGAGAAGCATGCCACTGTATGTGCTGCTTTATTATAGTAACCATCAGGTCTTAATATCTAATGAGAAAAGCAGGTGTGTGTGTCTGAACTGCACAGATGGAGCTGCGATTTCAACATGAATGTGCTTCTGACTAATGATATTTAGCAAACTAACTAACTTCCTCCCGTCCCCACAGTGAAAGTTTTAGTGATTATGAAACCTCTGACTAAACTTTTCCCCAAATACTCGTGAAACCACCCAACGTTTTTACTTCAAATGTGAAGTAAAATTGCCATTTTTTGCACTTTGGCAGCTCCAAAATGGGAAAAAGAGGCTAATTTACAGAGTTCAGTGCCCAGAAATGCCTGCTGACATTTACCAGGTTTCTGTGGACAGAGATGTCCTTCACTGCCTTTTGTGTTTCTCTTTTAAATTTCAGTTTACCTGCTGTTCTAGCCCAAAATCAGATTTGGTGAAAGTAGAGTGAATGCATAAAATGTTGGCAATTTGGGATGAGACGCTGCTCTCTGTTGCAGCCTCACTTTGCAGTTTGCACTTTGTATCCTCCACTCTCGAGTCTGTATGCTAAATATGTAGCTACTGGCAGCAGCAGCTTAGCTTAGCAGGAGACAGGACGGTGGAAACAGTTCGCAAGTCCTCCAAATGGAAGGACAAAACACGCTCTACAACGACGTTTAATTATCTGACAATTCTATGTTCAAGGTTTGGTTGGAATTGGGCACAAAATTACTTTATTAGGTTTAGAGAAACATTGTGGTTTGGGTTAAAATTACTACTTTGGCAAGGTAGGGGAGGTTTGTTGTCATGGTTACAATAATAAACGTGGTTAAAGTTAGGGAATGATTGGGGCCATGCTTTAAAACAAACAATGTTGTCATGTCGATTGGAAATGGGAAGCAGTGGTCTCCCATGTCAAAGTCTTCTCTGTTTGAAGATAACAAAATCGGTCTCCCAGCACACTCATTTACACATTAAATATTGATTGTTCAATCCATAAAAATACAAAGTGTAAAAACAGAAAGTTGTTTTTTTACAGAGGGGTTTGTGCCGAACTATTTCTTGGCCAGAACCAGTAACTGACACACCAAGAAAAAGTCTGGTATAAAATCATTTCCATGGATTATACAAACAAGATAAGGTGTCAGTTAGTTCCTCTGTTTCCAGTCTTCATGCTAAGCTAACTGGCTGCTGGCTCTAGCTTCTTATTTATCGTACAAACATAAGATTGGTATCAGTCTTTTCATGTAACTCTGCAATAACTGACATTTGCCAAAATGTCAAACTATTGCTTTAAATTCAACAGCAAGAATACTCTGTAGGCTTTATCTCCGTTAGAGCTGATGAAAAGTAACTATCGTTAAGGTGAAAATGTTAAATTCATTGACGTAAAGGTTCATATTCACAACTGCCATTAGTATTCACTTTGCGTCCATGCTGTGTCCTGATATGATTTATGTAGCCAGACTGCATTTACCATCCACATTAAAATCCACATTTTCTCTGCTGAAATACAGATGCAGATAAGATAGGAAGAAACTTTAATTAGTCCGCAACTGGGATGCAGCAACAGTCTTATTGTGATAAGACACAACAAAGAAGAATCTAAATAAGATTTTTGAACTATTGCAACAAAACTTAAGCTCTGGAGCATTTAAAAATACATGACTTTACTGGGGACAGTAACACACAGCTGCATTTTAAGTAGCAAAGAGAAGTAATAAAGAAGGAAAAGGTACGAGTAGTAAGTAACTGTAAATTAGTCTTTCGTTTATTGTGTCACGCACATACAGGGACTTATAAGTTGCCAAAAACATTGTAGACATTTAAAGACAAGAACATAACATCAAATTGCAAATGAAGAACTTTGTCTTCTGTCTTCTGTTTCTAGAGGTGTCTCTGAGTGGCTGTGCCTTCTACATTAGCAGACATCTTGGCAAGTCGTCACATAGTTAGATCGTACAAACTGTACAGATCTGTGTCTGTCGGTCATTTTAACACCCAGGCGGGAAATCCTGCACAATATGTAGCAACAGCACAGGGAAAAAATGACACATTGCAAGGTTTCTGTGCATGATTCTGTTCATAATTATGATACTGATTATATTTGTATGGCATTTTTTATGTGCAAGGTGTGTACAAAAGGACACAAAACCAAGAAATGCAGAGATCAGAGTGAATTAAAATATGATTTTAAAAAAGATTTAACGACTCAAATTAAAAACCAGAAAGGCAATTTAAGTACAGAGTGACACTGAATAAACAGTTTAAGAAAAGGCTAATCTAAAATTGAGATCTGTTTAGAGTCGAGCTGTAGAATACAGAACACATTAACCAATGGAGAAAGGGATTGTGCTGAAACAGTTTGCAGCCTCAGAGGGTGGGAGGTGTTATCTAAGATGGAGTTTAGGTTGAGTGATGGTGGAGGCTGTTGTGGGAAGAAGGCTGAGGATGTGACTGATGGACATGCTGGAGGAGGGGAAAGGACGGCTGTCATCTCCCCCTCTTGCTATTTACATATTTTACAGAATCTGTGCACACTCACCATGTTGTCACAATATAGACACTTTTTCTTACTTTTTAAAACAGAGGAGGAGGAGGAGGAGGTTTGACACAATTTGCAGAGCTCTGGCTGAGGTGACAAGGGTGCTCATTTGTCAGGACTCTGAACAGAAAAGCAAGAAAAAGGAACTGTAAGGACATTATTAAGGCACCATGGTTTCTCCTTTTTAATTATCTCTACAAAGAAAGATGGTGTTTTTGTTATCTGACTGTCAGGGGGCAGTGAGGGGAATAAAGGAACTAAGTACTCAAATATTTCATCTTCAGACTTCAATTACTCTGACGCCAAGGACTTCAGAGGAACTGTGAAGCAATTATGTTTTCAAAAAAGCTCAATCAGGCCGCCAAAAAGAGAAAAGAAAGACGGGAGCGAGAGTCAAAACAAGCACAGGTAAAGTAGCTGTTGACAAAAGAGAGACTCTTGTGAACACAACTTGCTGGCAGTGCTTCAGAGTGGTTTGTAACACCGCTAGTTAACTAATGTTGTAATAGCTTCCAGACAAATTACGCAGCATTGCCTTCAGTTTGAGAGCCTTTTTTGTACTTTTTTTCTTTTAGGGATCTCAAGAATTATTTATGCTACTTGTATGCATATAAAATATATTTATATCTTTATTCTAGTGTAGAGTCTTATGCTCAAGGTAAAAAGAAGACCTAAAAGCTGTGACAGAAATACTGATGTATAATGGTGTAAAACCATACAGCGAACGCTTCACACAGTATTTACAGTATGTGGAGAAAAGTTTTTCTTTTTTAAGAAAAGAGTTGATGCAATAATCTGTACATGCGTAGCAGAGCATTTCTTAAAAGGGGAAGGGGCCCATGGAGGCTGCATATCGACAGGGCCCAGATTTTTGTGCTATACCACTGCTGAGCGTAACGCGGTTTAAATGCTGCTGTTGTTCAAAAAGCTCAAGTGATCAATTTGAACCTCAAAAAATGTAAAAAGTGGCACCCAAACAAAGCCAGGAGTGAGGAGACTGTGTCCGAACAGGTGGCAACGTACTTCCATTACAGATTTTGGGCTTTATGTTGGACTAGACGGCAGCTCTGAGGTGTTTGTTATCCGAACCACCGTCTAACGGAGCAGATAAAGCACGCAGCAGCTGTCAATACCTGAGTCTCAGCTGTTAAAAGCACAAACAGCTACACATCATAAAGAAAGAAAGACAGAAAAGATTTATCAGCTAAGTTTATGAACGAAAACCAAGCCTTGTGTTTCATTTCCTGCCCCAACCTGCAGTATGTAGGTATAACTGACCCCGTTCTTCTCCGGTTTGTCTTCTCACATCCTTCCTTCTTTAACCATTCCCCCTCTCCTTTCCTTCCCTCTCTCTCAGTACAGAACCTCAGGGGGGAAAGATGCAGCCTAGACACGCCTCATCAACCAAATGTTGCACCCGCCCTGAGCCTCGAGCCCCTGCTGCTGTTCTCGCCGAGTCACCTCTGTCCAGAGCGTCTTTGATGTCTCCATCCCTACACTTCATTTCCATGAGCTAATCAACACATTCATAAGTGCATGTAAGATAATGGTTGTTTGTTGTTTTTCTAGCAGGGCCTCGTGGCACTGCTTGCAGACTGGGTCCCCATTAGTTTGCTGTTTGTCACGGGTCATCATTCTGATTGGTTGCCAAATGTTAAGAGGGCGGGTCTTACCAACCATGAGCCTATCAGAGGGCAGATGCCAAGGAGACAGAGAGTAGACAAGAAGAGTGGAAAGAAACTTTAAAGAGAATTAATTATCAATTAATTATATTTAGAATTATGTAAAGTATGACAGCCCCTAGCCCAGCACTACTGGTGCTGTTACAGGCCGAAGGATCCAGTGTTTGACAATAAAAAAGCAGTCAGAAATAATATCTTTTTATACATCTTATCCTTTTTATCATTTCCTGATCCTCGGTGCTCTTGTGCACTTGTAGCTTTCGCTTCTCCCAAATCCGATGGGATGAAGTTGTTGATCCATCATCAAACAGTGTGCAAACTGCAGCTATCGGACAGTGTGACACAGCATTTTCAGATCTGAGAGCATCACCCTGCTGGAAGCCGAGCAGACTGGCTGCATAATACATGGATCTGCATCTGAAGGATTTAGTTGTTGTTTTAGAAAGGTGGTAATCCCAAGATGTTCTGATACAAGGAGACATTCATTAATGCTTGTCTAGTATTAAGCCACCACGGATGCTGAGCAACACAGAGCCTGTTTGTTCAGAGTTAGAGGCCACTCTTTGATGTAGCAGGGGCCAATATTGTCGCGGATTCCAGCCTCTTAAATCCTTACAAAATAATCCTGTAACTCATATCAGTGGCGCTTTGTGTTGCCTCTGCTCATATAGACAAAGAGCCTGTGCAGCAGTTTCACAAAGGCTTTTCTCTGCTCTCCTCGCTAAAGCTCTCATTTCAAAGCTCTTCCCCTCGCTCCATTATATCAATTACAAACACCCCCTCACTCTACAATCCTGACTCGATTTTCTGCTCTTGGATTTCAAAAATGCATAATTACAAATAGCAGCTGGGGTGCAATTTCCAACATCTAATTTATTTCCAGCCTCGCGGCCAAATAAGCTGCAGGTCTGATTGGAAGCGGAAATGTCTTTTTGATGCATAGAATTTTGAAAGGAAATGTGTAATACATTACTACCATTGTTCAGGGGTTTATGTTTGTGTGAATCATTCTGAACAATGTTCAACACCATAAAAAAACAACTCATTATTTCTGTTTTCTCTAGCTGGAGAAATGACAGAATAAAGACAATGCTGTATGTTTTCATTCACATGTCAGTCACTGTGTTTAAAGCCTTTTGAAAAGTGTCAGAGTCTATAAGAAGGGTGTTGAAAACCACACCAGACCACACTGCTGGCTAAATGAACCTCGGAGTTTCCCCACTCTAAATGTCTCGTCCTCGGCTATCAAATACCTCACCAATGACACCAAGTCATGTCACTAGTGTAGCTGGAAGCCGTGGACAGGCGGAACTCATAGAAATCAAATAGATCCCTGCGGTGACAGCTGTAGCAGAGTTACACGTACCAGAAACACCTCCGCTGCTACATTAAGAGGGTTTTCTATTAAAGCAGCTGACATTGAGTGCCTAAATTACCCCTCGCTTTCAGTAATACTGGCCTATAACTGACTCCAGAAATAAAGTCTTATTTTCAAATTAGAGGCAAGCAAGCCGGCTAATTATAGCAGAGGTTCAAGAGAAACAGTGAAGAGAAGATATGTCACCAGGCCAAGTCATGTCAGGTTTGTTATTGGCTTTCTTGCCTTAAAGGATTAGTCTGGTCGTATTCCATATTTTTCTTATTGTTAACAAAACGCATGAAATGAACAAAAGGAACAATTAATTGATCCCACTAATAAGTGTCGTCTACGTAGCCAAAACCTGATGTATCTGATTCCTCTGTGCTGTAGAGCTGCATTGTAGTGCAAAAACTATTAAAAACAAACCAGCATATGCCTCATTAGTACATCAACTGTGTATTAATCCGCCACTTAAATAGTCCTCAACAAATACGCAGTTTACTCCTGTTTGAGTAAAGTTAGCTAAAAACTACAGTGGCCAGCTGTTACAGGAAAAATGTTCTAGGTAGGGTTATGCCACATCCAATCACATTCAAAAAACATTCCCCCCGAAAATGTAATGCAAAAAGGTGTAGGTATAAAAAACTAATTACTACCTTGCTGTTAAATCTTTAATAATTATTTTAATCCAACATGAAATAAAGCATTTAATGCTAAACCCTTAAACCCTTGACACACAGACATCTATATTTTGGTCACTCACACAAGTGAATTGAGTAGAATTTAAAACATGCAATAGAAAATGTTTAGGGTCTCGAACTAAAATGTCTTTTATTGCTGCATTGTGTATAGTACATCTTGTGCATGGGACAAAAAGAACGTTTTTAAAGTCAGATAGCTCTTAGCTAATGTTAGCATTGACGAAAAACCACATGAAACTATAAAATTGTCATTTGGAAGTGCAGGGCTGTAAAAAGAAAAACACCCTTTCAGCTTATATTCTAGCAGACAGGAGATAGCAGACAAAAGTGGGAATGATGGAAGCGCTCTGACAATCTTTGTCTGCCAAGAGTGTTACTATTGTACACAAGCCAGAATATACCTCCAGAGAAACATCTGTTTCCTCTAACCTTGACCAGTCCCAGAGAACAAGCTAAATGTACCACAGACTGAGTGATGTCTGTTTTGGGATCACAACCTGAAAGTAATGATCTGATAACATGACACTCACGTTGATGAATCCTCTTGACTTACACTCATATTATTAAAGTCCTGAAGCCAGACGTGAGTCGTTAGTTTTTCACTTTCACATCTCAATACATTTTTCTGCAGGTTCATTTGCTCCGGCTGTAGACACGTGGGTGATAACGGTGCTGTGATGGTTTAAAGAAACAGGGCAGGTTTCATAGCACAACAACGTTAGCACTGTGGTGAATGACATTCAGCACAAGCAATCTGATGTTTAATCACATTATAACATTCAAATTAACAATGTGAGTACGTCCTGCTATTTGGCTAATGGAAAGATTTTATTTTTGGTCTTTGCATATAGGAAGTGATGATGATCCCATTTCTTTGTAACAGAGAGATAATCCCTCTGAGAACTGACATAATGGATGTCAAGTACCATCATTCAGTACCAGTGCAGAAAGCAGCGTGTTCTTATGTGGTAAAGCAGAAAGTACGAGTGTGGAGGTGGTGGGTGATCTTGTAGAATGACTTTCATGTGGGAAACAAACCCACAAACCTGCAATTAACGTTTGCCCATTTTATAAAAGAAAAAAACACAACCACATTTTTATCTCTGGTCTTAACCAACAGTTCTAGTTGCCTAATCCTTTGACATACCACAATATTTTTCTAACCTTTAACATAGTCTTGTTGTCTCCATGTGCAGATACTGTATGAATAAATCATTCAAAACATCTTGGACGAAATTTGGAGTTTTGCAGAATTATCCAATATGAACTGTCTGGTGAGAGGGTTGATGGATAACCTGAAGTTAACTGGAACACTGTTTCTGGAAAGATTTGTTTAAATGAACATGAACAAATGAAGGCAGGTTGCTAACGAAAGCCAACAAAAAAACAAAAAAACACCTTTACATTACAACAGCTCACATGGTAAATTCAGTCTAATGTACAATTTAAAAGCACTAATTCCATCAGTACACTGCAGTGTATTTATATTTTTAACATAATTTTCCCGATCAATGTTAAGCCCCTGTGAATGTAACTGAAAACTTCTAGCAGATTGTTAAAAGCCTGTCTCAAATATAAGCCTGTCCCAAATACAGGCCTGGTTTTCTCTCTCTGCCATTATCTGAAACTTTAAGGGTAAATGAAAGTTGACCTATAGTTTCATAGTTACATCTGCTTTTTGTAATATGGGTGAACTTCACAGTGAAGATTGATAGAAACATTTCGTATTTCCCCTTTAATGTCTAATTTCTTTGACTGCACATGTAGAAATTGAATAATCAATCCATTCAATCTCACCACAAATGGTAGTTTTATGGAAAAATTGGCGGTTTATTGGTCATTTGGTGATGAGGCTCTTTCACTGCTATGGCACTGATGCTGAAACGCAGCAGCATTAAACTCATATGACAATTAGTTCTGCAGAGCCAGATGAACATGCGATTTATTATGCACATTCTATCTTGCGTTATCAGTGTAATGATTCAGACTGATCTGCATCAGTCACATGGTGAATGGACTGTGGTTTCAAATGGAGCTGTGTTCAACATCGCTTGTTCATAAAAGGGAACATAAAGCGAGCTTCAGAGACAGAGAATCGAAGGTGTAATGAGTGCTGAGAGCAGTAGAAACATATCAATAATGTAACGATATTTCATCAGTGTTTTGTCTCAGGTTGGCAGCAGTGAGAGTTGCTTCAGTCCAAAATGACTTGACAAATTCTCCAAAGTCTTTCTCCTGCTTCAAGTCCGTCATTAAGACTGCAGTCTTGTTTAAGGAGCCTTTGTTGAGTCCATTTCCTTTACGGCTGCTCATTGGATACACTCCCCAAACCTCACCGTCTCCCTGGCCATAATGAGGCGGGGCAAGATGAGACTGTACCTTCGGGCATTTTTACGATGAAACTTTAAGAAAAAAAAAGGTTTATAGATATGCCAACTGAGCAAGGACTTGCGCTTTTTTCCCCTCCATCATTTTTTTCATACACAGCAGCAGCAGCAGCAGCAGCAGCAGCAGCAGCAGCAGCAGCAGCATCACACAGTCCTGCAGCAATACCACATGAAAAATCACTTTTGCTGTGACAAAAGCTGCCCCCTCCTTCCTGGCTTCCACCAAATCAAATTTACTGGTCTCCAAACCACTCTGCCGCCTCTTATGATAATCTGTAGATCCGCAAGACCCTTGTTTATCCCCTCATGGCCAAGTGCCCTTGTGACTTGTGATGTGATGACGGACAGATTACTCATCAGTCTGTATCTCCAGAGAATAAACATTTGGATTCAACCTTTGAAATGTAGGGATTTAAGATTGTAGACAGTGAAGCGTAAATTGCACACATTTAATTTGCTCTCAACTGATTTAATCAACAAAACAAGGTTTATCTGGATGGAAACGTTCAGACTTGCCAAACACAGTCCTCAAATTAAGATTACTTTAAAGTCGTGTCTCAAACGACACCCACGTTGTGAAAGCCGTCAGTAAGAACACAGAAAAGTTCAAATTTAGAGAAATAAAAAAGAAAGCCTGACTGAGCCCGTCAGTCAGAAGTGCGAAGGGAGGGGAATAACAAACGAGTACAGATAGACGACAGATGGAAACGCTCAGGATAAATGTTTACTGCAGGGCATCAACACAAACCCGGTCAACAATGCTGTCTGCAACACTAGGTCACCATAGCAATGAGACCTGGGAGGAGCCTCAGCGCCCTGCTGGTTACCACGGGCAACAGGTCCACTGAGGTAAGGCAGGACACAGGAGGGGTCAGGGGCCACTGGGCTGTCCAGCTGCAAACCCAAACATGAAATCTCCTATTGATCATAAATGGAGAGATATGGGCTTCTTAGTGCAGCATTAAAAATCAGAGCTGTTATTCTGAAATATTTATTTGAAGTGTTCCCCTTTGAGCTACTGAACTTAGCACAGATTGAAAATATTCAATTAGATTGATTCATCTCATGCCCTTTAAACAAAGGTGATGCTCGGTGAAGTGTGCCCCAAACAAATCACCTTTTGTTCCCTTTCTGGAGAAATGTCATGAAGAGTTCACTTCCATGAAACAAAGAAAAAACAAATGTGTCCATGTTTTTCTGGGAAAAAACTAAGAAAAAAAAAGTTGAACCTAGCTGCTCACCTTTCCCTAAAACACGATTCAATCGGTCATTTGGCAAAACAGTTCGGCTAATGAAATATGCCCAAGCGCACATTCCTTCTTATTTCTACAGTTTACCTAGATGTAAAATCTTATTTTACATTAGTTATTAGAATTAAACACTTCTACTTCTGTGCAGTATGTGGGCATTTGATAAGCCTGCAGGCTCATGGGGCTGTTACTCATCCTTCCTGGATCATATTTCATCGACTCACCAGTAAAACTCATGCAGCGTCTCTATCCGGTCTGGATGCCTCGTTGGATCCTCTCTGTTTGATAAAGACCATGTTTCAAACTCTACACCTCCAGTTTGGGGCCTTCTGTTACAAACGTTCACAGGCAGAGTGGTACTTCCCATGTCCACTAAACCGACTCCGAGTTGTGAAATCAGTGGAACGGCCCTTTAAGTTGCTCTGCTGGATTTTGAAGGGTGGTAGTCGCCACTTTTCCCCGCTTGCATCATTAACTCGGTGCCTGCTCTATTAAAGCCCCGGTGACTGGATGCAGAGCGGGAGGGAATCATCAGCAATGATTGCCTACATTTACGCTGAAAAGGTCAGGCCATTTTTTATTGAATTTTCCCCCCTTATTTTTCATAGAGATGTCTCCAGCGACTGTAACGCACAGCGCTGCTCCTTCAGCGCCGCCAACATTTGCTGTAATCAACATCAAATCACTTTACCGATAAGTTTTCTGCAGTTCCACCAAGTTTGTATGAAGTCAATGATTTTTTTTTTCTTCTTCTCCCCGCTGGCTACTGGAGAGAAAACCCCCAGAACATTAAAGAACGAGATGTGATTCGCGCTTTTACTTGTACTCCATTAACTTTGGTGCGAGTGAACATGTCAGGAAGAGGTGGAGGGACACGTTCACCCCGTAGGTGTAATTTTGTTTTTGTTTTGTCAAAGACATTTTCTAAATCTTTTTAGCGTCATTAAGAGTGACTGCAGTTTGGTCTAATAGCTTTAAAGTTGATTCTTAAAACACAAAAAGGCCTTTCATCATTACGATGTGTCCTTGAGCATTTAATGAACAGTGATGCAGCATGGCCTCTGGTACACCAGGTTCGAGGTAACAGAAAACAGAAAACAATATTGGAAATGCATTAAAGGAAAAAACGAGGCTTTATTACAATTTGGCTTTTGTTTTCAAAGCTTGCAGCATTTGTTCCATTGGTTAAAACTTCATTGTGCTCGCCGAAGTAACAGCTGAGATCGTGTATAATGCTACGGCATCGTGACAAACGTTATCAGTTCTGTCAAATTAGCTACTTCACTTGGAGGTAAAACTGAAAGTGAGCACGCCTGTAATGTCGTTAATAAATCCTGGAAAACGATGAGTTCACACACTGTGACACAGAAGGTCAAAGTTGAACCACGGAGCCTGTTTGAGGGATGTTTACGGCGCACAGTCTGGGCAATAATTACACCGTCTGTTTCCTATCCAAATACATTTGGCTGATCTCTGGGTGTGTTTACAACCTGCCAGGTCGCCTGATAGGTTGTCATTAGCGACTCTGATGAGTCATCAGGAACTGAACTGAAGGCCAGAGCTGCGAAAATTAAACTATAAAATCAAGTTAATAAACTGTAGTTTTTCCTTAAAACACAGTTTTCTTGTTTTCTTCCAATAAAAAATTTAAATTCTTCTGATCAACGTATCAAACAAATAGAGCTAGCTACCCGGCACCGTACTTGGCCATTAGTTAGTGAGTCAGAGTGATATCGTCACTCAGTTAGTAAAAACTGTACTCTTTTGAGTGATCCAGTTGAATCTGAAGGCTCGATCGAGACTACACCCCGGCAGCCACGTACTTAGTTTCAGTCAGAAAAACGTCACATTAGGGCTGAAGATGCTCTAACTGTGATTTGGCTGCAACTTTAAAGGTATGTCAGTGGCTCGGGAGCCTTTAGAAATGCAACAGCTGACACAGCTTCAACATTTCTGTCCTCTTCAGACTTAACTTTAAATGATTTTCCAATGAGAAACAGCTTTGAGCTGCGAGAGCAGAGTGAGCATCAACATGACGGCGGCAGCCTCACTGGGTTGCAAACGATGCCGGCTGAACGGCTGTCTGCCGTCACAAACAACCACCTCCTGATTGCTACTTCTGATGGAGGCAGAGGACCAGAGCAGCCGCTTCCTCGGCGGGGGGGGGGGGGGGGGGGGGGGG
>JAVQJL010033474.1:0-14056 GCA_036024295.1 Nannoperca obscura
TTTTAGAATTGATTACAGATTTAGTGTCATGAAAGCATTATTTCTTGTGAAAGGGGACTTGGGATCGATATTTTGATCTGAAGATCGATTCTAAAAAACACACGTCTAGATTGGAAGTAGCGATATTTTTAGATCGATACGCACATCCCTAACAAAAGAGTGTAAACCTTGCTATTTCCAAACAGCTCACATTAACTCATCTTGTTGATTAAAGAGAAAGAGTTTATGAATACACTTTGCCTTATACAAAAACAATCTTCAGAAAAGGTTGCCGTTTATCTCTATACTCCAAAGAAGAGGGGGATTAATCATAATATTTTAAGAATAGAGGCACATATGGCTAAATATCAACATGTAGGTTAAATTGAAATGCAAAACATTCCTTGATTATGGGATCTAACAATTATGCTAAATAATTGTGGTCAGCTCAAATAATCATGATCAAGCGATCATGTAATAATTGTGAGAGACCTAGTTAGAATGAGAATAATAAAAAAAGAATAAGATATGTTGGGAAAAAAAACTGAAATAGTTTTGACATTTTATAAGACACACCTATTCGGTACAGTATATATGAAGCTACTGCCAGTGCTGCTTTGCTCAGCTTAGCACAAAGAATAGAAAGAGGAGAAACATGCTAGCCTGGCGCTGTCTTAAGATGACTAAATTTACCAAGTAGCACCTCTGAAGCTCACTAAATGACATATTAAATCTTGTTTGTTTAATTTGTACAAAATCTAAAATGGAAATGCAACACTTTGTGTTTATACACATGGTTATGTTGCCTTGCTGTAACTGTAAAGTTGCCAATTGCCCAATCACTGCAAATGTACATACTACTGGCATATGTGTATATCCCTAATTATAATATCTCTAATATTGATTATTATATTAATGAATTATCTCACATAATGACATTGGGTTACACTAAGACAAGATACAAAAAAAGACAACAAATGTCACAGAGCAATAAACACAACATTGTTTGGAGTAACTACAAACACAACCTTAATCATCTGGTTATTTGTACCGGTGCACACAACCCATTCTTTCTCCATAGTATTGTTCTGGAAAGCAAACATAAAGTGCAAACAGCTGCAAAACGCACTAAAACAGCACTAGTGATCAACATTTCTTGTGTACCGCAGGATTATATATATCAAGCCCCAAACGCACTGTATGATCTCATTGGACTATGGCCAGCTATTCTCGTCATTCCGTCCTGGTGGCAATCTGCTCTGTCAACAACATCCTTGTTTTCCACCATTTTGCAGGGGAGACAAGTGACAAGACAGAGCTAATTAATCTCACAATCATCCTGTGATTATTATGCTCTCGCTTCCACAGGCACCACGCGCTGCCTCTCCCCGGGAGTGCAATATATCAGCGAGACGGAGCGGGTTCGGTCAGTGCAGACCGCCAGCATCAGACGCCTCTCATACAAGGAAAGATATAACGCAGACAGGACAGCTACTGGCAGCCCGGACTCAGACAAGGTGTTAATTGATTAGGGTGGAATCAGAGCGCTGGGGCCCAGCCAGTTTACCACCGTGATTAGACGGTGGAGATGAGAGGCTCATTTATAAGTTCGACAGTCACAAGATAATTACTAAAACACACAGTAATATTTGCAACGGCAGCTGGGAGCGGTGCAGTGTGGTGATGGACAGGACTGGGAGGTGTGTATGTGCGGTGTGAAGATCAATGACTTAGCTCACTCACAATGATGTTAAAAGGTGGTTGTGAAATAAACAGCATTATAATGACATGCCTCATTTAAGCAGAATAGCAATTCATTTAGGAAGTGTGATAAGCTATTCTTACAGCATAGGAAATCTAAATATTCAACGTTGGCTGCAGCCACATAACAATCTACATCCCAGGTGTCTCAGAAGCTTGGAAAATCCTTCCTTAAACTCACCTTCTTCTCCCAATCTACATCTCCTTTGTGATAGATAGATTGTGTACATCCAGGTCCCGATTTACATAAATACAAGTTCAGGGCAAATTTGTGCTGTCTCTTTCGTTCAATTCTCGCTCACAATCTCTGCTTAATTACTGTCGGATTCACTAAGGCAGCAGCAGCGTCTGGGAATGACTTCAAGGTAGATTCGGCAAATTCTCAGAACAATGCAGTTCAGGGCTGGGGTGAGGTCACTGAGCTTAAGGAAGCAAAGGAGGGATGTTACGTGGAAATACTCACCAAGGAAGTAATATGACTTTTACATTCCTGTAAAATAGGACAACATTTACTGAGGCCACCGTTCAAATCTAGCTATGACATATTGTCCGTTCCTCGTTCAGACTATGTTGCAACATATTAATGGAAAAAGAGTCATTAACCAGAAAATGAAAATGAGGAACAAAAACAGAAAATGCAAACAATAACAAAAAAATAAGAGAGAGCTGCCATGGGGCAGATCAGCAAGTCAAGCAGACGTTCAGTGTGGAGCAGGTGAAGGAGGTTGCATGGCTTTAATTGATGTCTCACTAGAATACAGAGGTAAAGGCAGCCAAATGCAGCTTATCAAAAGAATGCAATTACAAGCCTGTTTGCAGTTTGCAAACATGAAGTAGTATGAGCCCTTGAGCAGAAAACCATAACTCCCGACCCCTTCTGTTTGCTGTTATTACTGCTGACTTTAGAATAATCAGTTCTATTTTTTGTTGATTTGTTTTTATAAAATCCATTTAATTCTGGTTAACTAATTCACTGGGTGTTTTTAAGTGTGTGTGTGTTTGGCACACATCTAATTCCATGCAGAGCTGATCATAAATCCAGCATCAAAATATTTGCAATTTCATGCCTTAATATTTTTATTCACGTTTAAAGTGTGATACGTACTTCACTGGTCACTTGCAAAGTACCCTTCACATAACAGACCAATTGGCAGACTAGTGAGCCTGTTTAATAATCAACATGCACAAATTCAGGTGGAATATATTTGCCTGGGTCCAGAATGTTGCATCCACCCACTCCACCGAGTTGATTCTGGCATCATGGCATGAAACAGCAGTTTCTCAGTTGTAAATTATCACCCCGGGAAGATTTTTCTTCTCAATATTGCCCGACATCATAGTCAAGACATCAAGTGTTTTGACTTTGCTCTGCTGCACTCTTAAAAACCCAGCCAAAAGCAGTATGTTGGCATGGCTTCGCATCAATGTCGACTAAAGCCCGGTTTGGACCAAAGATTCTGCTTGCTTGATGCTGCTTCTGAAACCTGCCAGTTTACACTAGATGACTATACGAGACGGTTCATTGTTTCCATAGCAACAACTTTAACTACTCAGCATTTTTTGTAGCTAGATCTAATTTGTAGCTCATATGAATGAGGGTAGTAAGTTACTTGCTACAGTTGCATATCTAGTATTGATGAAACAGCCCCCAAAAAAAGAAAGGGTCAAAATGACGAGCTGATTAGCTGTTGAAACATGTGACAAGATGAGTCGCAGGTGACGGCATCAGCAACGATGGGCCGGTTCACACCGGCAAGTTTTCCCTGCAACGTTCTAAAACGATTTTGTTTCGGTCCAGTTGGTCTGAACTGGCCTTTAAAATAGATTATTATTATTAGGTATGTAGTGATTGGTTTGGGAAAATCGAATCCCCTCCACCTACAGAAATCAGTTAAAGTGGAGGCAATGGGCAATATGCAATAGGCAAGGCATGTCCTGTTACTGTGAACAGAATTCAGAGTTTAAATTGTCACAGATTGAATATTTTTGTTTGCAGGTAACAAAACAACAGAAACATTGACAGTACAATTTCTTTGAGCTTCAAAATAACATGTATTTAATGGCAGCAACAGCTAATCTATTCTGGAAAGTATTAGCAGGTCTCTCTCATAATTATTTTTTCCATCCTTTCTTACATATTGTCCACTTCCTTCTCAACAAGACTCTACAGAAGAGTGAAATCACAGATTTGTTCTTGGGATGAATTTCTGTTCCATTTGTGCTTACAGTGGAGCTTAGTGAACATTCGCAAATGATGGGAAAACATTATGGCATAAGTACTGTAAGTACAGACATTCACTTTGTTCTTTTTTCACAAAGGTTCTTATAAAAATATCAGTATTCTTCAACATGCTCACAGGGATGGAAATATAACAGGACAATAAATAATTAATAGAATACAAAAGGAGAGTCTCATGACACCTCAAAGCATTGGCAAAGAATCTTTTCAAAGCATTGGCAAGAAATCTTTTCGCTGTTTCTTTTTGGACCCAAGTGAGACTAATTTTAGTGAGAAGAAGTTGAATTTTTTTTCCTGACGCTTTTGGCAAGGATTTGCAACACACTGCAACATGAGGAAGACACCCTCTAGATGCTGGTGGATACAAGCTGTTTAAAGCAAGCAGTAATTATGTGTAAAGGAAGAATATCACTACAAAATATCTTATAGCTTTGTCACAAAAGGGAAGAGCGTGGGGAGGTGGGGTGAATGCATTAAGTAAGTAAAACATAATCAAATAGCTATGAGACTTGAAAGCCCTGGCTCAAAATCTCCACTCTGTCAACTACAAGATAGAAATTGGATGGACATTTTGGTCTCCAACATTCCAGCTTAGTTGCAACCAAATGGACTTCTTTTAGACAGTGTCGAAAGCAATTTCAGACAGTAGACATTGTTATTATTCACTGGGTCCAATTCATATCTACTAATAAGTTACACTAATAAGGGAGATGTTTGTGATAGACACCTGAATGTGACAAGACCCAGTTTATATTTAGTGCTTTTGGGCCGCAGTAATACATTTGCAATGGAATCTGATTGGTTGGCCACGTGATTTAATCTTCCTGAGCAGCCGGTTTGTGACATGTACATGTCCACGGGTAATAAACAAGGTAATTTTTTAAGCATTTGTTTTTGGATGAATGGCCAATCTAAGCCTTTGAAACACTAAGAAACTAAATTGCATTTGATAATTTCTAATTGCTGATATTCAAGAAGCTTATGTGTACCATAGTTGCTCAAGATTCTATTGAAGTAGCAAATTAATGACAGAAAGCCAACACGAGTCTTCAAATATATATTTTAAAAAAAAAGAGAATCTGGTGGGGGCTGGATGTCATTGGTGACAAAATGTTGTTAGCCAGACTAGCCTTGTGGCTGATGGGATGGCCATGTCAGTTGGGCCATCTGTTGGTCCACCACTAATGACTTTGGTGATCCCCTGACATTTCATCTAGCGCCAACATAATAATTTACTTTGGTTTATGAACAAATACACACTAAAAACATTTCCATTTCCATTTCCATCAGCTTCAGCTGTGTTTTGTGTTTAGCATGCTAATACATTCAACTAAGATGTTAAACATGGCAAACATTACCTACTAAAATCAGAATTGTTAACACAGTTATTGTGAGCATGTTGTCATGCAGATGTTAGCATTTAGCTATAAGCACTGCTGTGCCTAAGTACAGTCTCAGAGAGCTATTGTGTGGCTGTAGACTCTCATGCCACGTGCACAACTTACATTATGGGATTAACAGGGGGCGGCAGTAATTAATTCCAATGGAGAGGCAATGACTGACAGTAATGAGCCCCCATGTGGCTGTTGGATCCACTGCCCATCAAATCGGGAATACATTTGTTTTTTCCAAACTGAGTTAAAACTGGGTCATCAGTACAACCGGAAGTATGAAATGGACGTCAGGAGCGCTGTCATAAATAAAATACATCAAATTTATTTTTACAAAAGAAAACCATTTAAACTGTTTTCCACAATATACATTTGAATTATGGCTTATACTTGTGATGTCAGTCATGATTATAATATAAGCATGGTGTCTTTTCAACCCATTCCCTTCAAAATATTTCCTTATGGTTCTTTGAGATCAAAAAGATTTCCTGTTCTTTATTACCGTTTCACCTTTAAATTCCAAGATGATTTTACACACATATTTTCTTTCCATTTCCATTTTCTCAGCCTGGAGAGTCATAAAGAAGTAAAGAACTTACAGCCGCATCTGCTGAAGTCACTTTGCATTAGACTTAGTACAAAGACAACAAGCAAGGCTGTGATTTGTTAAATTACAAGTGTACAGACTGAATTCCATACTTACGTTCATCATGGTTAGCATTGTTTTTATTATCATGAAAAGAAACATCTATGACTTATCGTAAGATTGTCCAGGAGAGTTTTAACACTCAAACAATGCATGCTGGGAAGTCTGCTAATATGCTGACTGTGATTCTATAGAAACTTAATTTAATCAGATGAGTAAATTCTCAGTGGTTCATTCATACAACTCATAAATACGAGTTTACCCAACCTTTGGGTATTCTGACTTGAAATGATAAGTTCTGAAGTTGTCTGAATATAAAAACTTGAAATTTTCAATTAAATTAGGTTCAAATTAACAGAACTTATATATTTACACTAAGTTTCTGAGAAAAGATAATTTCTTCTAAATCCCTGTATGATGTTTTACAGTGTACAGAATACAAATTTTTCGCCTCCAGCCTCAGACTTGCTAATTAAAGTTATATGATGAAAGAGAAAGCGATGAATCAATAAATAAATGTGCTTTATCTGTCTGCCTACTGATTAAAATAATATCCACTTCTCTGTACTAATGTTTACCATACCATCTACATATATAATTGCTTGGAAATACATGCATATGCTGTAATATAAATGAAACATTTTCCCATTAAAAACGCCTCACAAGCTGTTTTCCTCTCCTTGAGGTGTATTATAAGAGATAAGATAAAGCATACTGGATTACATAAATAGCATCTCCCAAGCGCACCTGAAAGCATCTACTCAAAGACTCAAAGCACTTGAAAAGAAATTAAATTGTTGGGGGGGGGGGTGCCTGACAGCTTATCAATAGTGTGTGTGTGTGTGTGTGTGTGTGTATGTGGGGGGAGCAATACACTACCAGACGGTCTGCAAATAACAAGAACGGTTTTGCTGGAGATCCCCCAACAGATGGAAAAGAAAACAATCCTGGCTGCTACATTTCCTAGTTGCTAAGCACCACCTGGAGGTAATGAATGTGTTGTCGGCCTATGAGGCTCATGAGGCAAGAGGCGAAGTCAAACTGTCTACTCAGACACATTACAGAGTACAGGTCTGCTGCTTGTCCTTGATATGGGTCATCTTAGCCTGCAGATATGCTCATGAATATGAATACAAGGAGATGGACTTAAAAACCGATGGCCAACAGGATATTCATACATTAGAATATAAACCAATAGTGACGGGGCCATGTGAGTGGGCACCAGATCAAAAAATATCTAAGGCTGAGATCTGCAGAGTGTTGAAGGTAATTTGGACATATAGTTCCATGCTCTCATAGAGTATCAATCATAAAAGGATGTGTACAGACTGTAATAGTATACTGTAAGTACTTTGAGTTTGATTTATATAGAAATCTAAGGGGGAGGTCATGTTCTGCTACTGTAGCTATGTATGGCAGCCGACAGAGTTTTATTAAAGAAAGATTACTCACCACACATCCAGTGGAGTCCAGCTTTCTGTCAGATATGCAGCGGAAGTTGCGGCTGCAGCCTCCGTTGTCTTTGGTGCAGTCTCTGACGGGCCCAAACGAGTCCAGGAGAACCTCCAAAGAGTCAAAGGATGAACTGATCATCAACTCCTCTCTGTTAAAGCAGAAATGAGAAAACAAAAAAGAGGATCCTTGTTTAGTTGTGTGCATCTGTGCTTGTGTGAACTTACTGCTGAAGAATGATGAGTAGATGAGGGACTGTCAGCTGGCTGGTGTGGTCAGAAGGGTTCTCTGTTACCTCTATAACTACACCCAACAATTATGTCATGATGAACTGACACACCAAGAAGTACATTACTGCAGCATGGTGAGATGTTAAGCCACAGGAGCAACCCGATTTTCAGCTGATGTGAAGATGCTCTTAGGGGCAGGTCAAACCAGAAATTCAGCTAAATTAATTAATCTCAATGGACATAATAACAGTGGATTCGCTCAGGGGCGGGATAAAAAAGTGGATTTTTTTATGGAGACCTCAATCTTGGTGAACTTAGACATACAAATGTGCATCATTGATCAATAGCAAGTTGACTTATCAGTGCTGACCTTTGAGAGAATGGAGGAATTTTAGCTTTCATATTAGCAATTTTGTACTAGCCACTTTTATATAACCCAGCTCTGCTATACATGTTCCACCAGTCACATAAGCTTGATTAGCTATTGTATTTGGCTAACACTAGCCTGTTGTTGGGTTATGGTTGGCTTGGTAGTAGTTCATACAGTAGAAAGCTAATTTCCCTTGCAAGTAGTCACTACATCACGAAGCTTTCAGCACCTCCAATTTTTCTATGTGATTTTCCGGTCAAACTGGGTGCTTAACTTTGTTAGTTTATATCACTAGTCATTTTTCCTTCTAATTTCAGTTATTTGTTTTTGTCCGCTATTCATAAATCACAATTATTTTGTCAGTAAATTTAGTAATTATAAATTTTGTTTTATGTCAGTTTAAGAAATATCACTTTCAAATAAGCTAATGCTTCTGAATGAAATTCAGCAGTCAATTAGTTATGCCTTGCTGTCAGCAATATGCAATTTGCCTTCATTTAAATTGATTAAGGTAGCACATTTCTTTAGATCATGTTTCAATGCGTCTCAGGGGAAAAAAAGAGGAACTGTCAAAGTGGTGTTTCCACATTCTGCTTTGCAAGACATTCTGAGACACACTGCTCTCTATTTAAGATATATCTATTTTCATGAATTACAAATATCTGCATGTTTAAATAATTCTGTGTAATCATCATGAGAAAAGCTCTGACTTTTCACCACACAATTGCTATGCAAAGTAGTAGACTTCTGAGATACAAAGCACAATGAAATCATGCTCTAACCTTGCCCTGAGCAGTCAGTGCATTTTTGTTCCCCGTAAACTTCTTGCAAGGTCAATAAGCAGACTGGACAACAGTAAAAGTATTTGAGATGGGTGGAAATGAAGAACAAAGCAGAGAAGATCTGTTTTCTCACATAATCTAAATCACAGAGCTATTTCTGCAGAGGAAAAGTTCTGCTGATGATCAACAAGAACTTGTGTAATAGCACTGCCATGAACCTTGCCTGGGTACAGAAAATGATGACCTCTCAGGCACTCACAAATGTTTTTTCCCCATTTCCCATACTCCCCTGCTTTACCTATGAGAAAAGACCGTGAGGTTCCTTCCCTTTCACAGTCAACTTGATGTTATCTTATGAACCAATTTTTCTTTTATAATTGCCCATTGCTTTGTTGTCATTTATTCAGAGGGGACCTATTGAACAGAGCTTTGGCAGATGATGAAACTAACAGCAAGTGTGAATGCTAAATTATTTGGGAACTGTAATTACAGTTGAGACACATCCAACGATTGTGTGCAACACAATTTACCGTTCAATATAACAGAAGGCAAAAAAGTTTTAAAAGCCAAGTTTGGTGTGTCGTTGAAGCTGCTACCACATTCATTACATTCCAAAATATTGAAGTGTTGGAGAGATTGATCATCAAATCATCATTGTGGCCATTTTGCTGTTTTTAGAGCCTCTTAGAGTTCAAGGTATCCTAGGTTTCTTCTAAAGGTGGCACTTGTGGTACTAAAGAAAACACCATGGGGTCAAAAAAAGATGGGCTTTGTTCCTTTCAGAGGATAAATATGCCAAGAGAAAATTGTGAACCAGTCAATGGAAACCCTGTACAAAATGGGTTGTACACGATTGGAAAATCCATTCGGATTACTACAATGCATTCTGTGTGAATTTATGACTTTTTTTTCCTTTGTTGCTTATTTAGTAATTTATATTTATTGTTGTCAAAATAAGATTTATAGCCATGTAAATTAAAAAATAAATATTAAAGTAAGCTTTAAATCAGGAAATTCTCATTATAAACTAATAATTGGTTGTGACATTGGATCCACATGTACTTGCACAAACTATTAAAATGTTTATAAGACTAATTGATGCTACAGTCAGTTTCAGGGTACACAATCGCTTTATTAAACCATCGGAATGAGCTACCTCGTTTTTACCTTTTGAAAAATGTAAAATGCCCCAAGGGAAATGCTGATTTAACATGTATAGAAAATGGTAAAAAGGAGTTAATTACACTGCCTTAAAAGAAGTGATATCTATGTGCAAATTGGAAAAGTACTTCCAGTAGGAGAAAAGTTATTTATTATATTGGCAACATATTTAATTTAAGAAATAATCATTTTGACATCCTATAAATGGGGCATGCTTAAAATGAATGGGCAATAAGCACTACCTGCAATATATTCAACATTTTGTCCGAGACAGCTGTCTGCAGCTGAAAGAGGCGATAAATGTAAGCCTCAATTATGGGCTCCATTAACATGGGTAGCTAAACAATGGGAGGGTTAGAAGTAAATGTACATCAAAACAAGCAGTATAAAGAACCATTCATTCTGCCAATTTACTACTGAAAAGTAACCCCAAGATTTAAATGCCAATTTGTACCCTGCAATTTCCTTGCTTTAGTTAGTTATTTAGTTCAGAGGGAAAAGTTAACAATGACAAGGAACTGATTTTTTTTTCTAATGTATGGGTATTTCTAAAGATAGCTGCTTTTATGTGTTTGATACTCAGATTATATAAGATGTAAGATGGTTATTTTTTCAACAATATCCACTCAGGTGGCTTTCATACAACCCAGCAGAGCAGAGGAGAAATTCAGTTTCCAAATAGTGCATTTAGTCTCAAAGCTTGTATTTTAAATGTAGAAACATCAATAAATGTAAGAAAAGCTCAAATGATACACAGGTTTATAACTAGATCGTCTTCTGAATACAACCTCAAGGCAATTCTACAAAAGCAGAAATAAATACATTAAGAAAACAAAAACCAAGGCTGATTCTTCACCCAGTCATAACGACTGTGAAGTCAGCTAATAAAGGGAAGGAAGATCAGGGCCCATTGCTATTCATCCATCTGCCAGGGAGCAAGACAGTGACAAATTAGCATCAAACATGAGGGAAGGCAGCCCAAAAGCAGAGTAAATCAGCAGCTTCAAGAAGGTGTTAGCAGTGTTTCCTTGTGGCCCCTGGGGAAAGCTGAAGAGAGCGTTCATCAGATCATACATCAGAGGGAAATGAGTTATTTACAAAGTATCTTGAAGAAAGCTGCCAAATTAAAATAAAATGTTGAAAAAGAAGGGGGAATTGAAATGTGTAAACACAGAGTAGGGGGGTAGAAAACTGCATGCCCCAAATGGAATACATTTACAACAACTCACTGGTGACGGAAGAAAACACTTTTTTCTGAGAGAGACAGTTTTGTCAAATATTTGTTAATAGGTAGGGGTACAAAAAGAAAATTTTCTTCTCAGTGTTGAATGAATCTTGACATCAAACTTATTTTGATAAGGGCAGAGATGCAATGTAGAAATAAAAGTAATTTTAAATGAAATCTAATGACACTAAACTGACTGGAATTGTTATTTTATTACATATACATATATATTTTAATAATCTTTAAATTATTTTCTGATTCATTTATAAACCTTGCTTTATGTGCAATAAAGAAATGAGACAATTATTAAGACAATAGCTAAGACATTCACCAGTGTTGGGGAAGAAATTCTCCAAGTGGCCCCAAGACAAATCTGAGGGGCCACAAGATGGTTAAAAGAATAACACAGAAACACCCAAAATGATGATGACTCTTTGGGCACTATTCTGGTTTCTCGTGAAATAATGAATACTTGAACACACCTTAGGCCTCTAAAAATACATCTAATTTAGCAAAGAACACCCTTTGGTTTAACAGCTCATGACTCACTTCCATACTAAGCCCAGAGCTTGTGATAAGGTGTCACACTAAGAAATTGCTTTGTTTTAAGGGGTCACAAGCCATACCTTGCACACCTGCATACCACCAAACCCCAATCTTCTCAGTGATTGTTTCCAGTTAATGTTTTCTTTTACACAAAGTTTAAAAGTCTGTGCAACAGGACTTGACTGAGGGACTCTATTCACTATAAAATAAACATGCTTTAACAAATCATTTAAATAATGTGCTGCCATATTGTCTCCAGACTGCCCTCCCCCAAAATATAAACGTATAGGTTGTTTGTGCAAGCAGCTTATCACAACTCATATTTACGTTTATTGTTAGGAGGCTACCTCTGTTGGCCATAGTAATTATGAAGGGAGCAAAATTGGAAGACAGGTGCTGCAACAAAGTAGGGAGGAGGACGGGACAGGATAGGTCAAAAACACGACTTTCACAATATCCAGAAAGAAAACGCTGACTTATTTTAACTTATGTCAGATTGTAACATTAAGTTATGTACATTCTCTTTTAATATATATTTTTTGGGCATTTTTGCATTTCATTTGATAGTAATGAATGAAGACAGATAGGAAAGGTGTTGGAGTGCGAGGGGATGTTATGAAGCAATGCACAAACCCGGGTGATGCGCTAAGGACCAGGTGAGCTGCCAGGGCGCCAAGTTACGTTAGTCATGTGATGTAAGTTGTAAATCACATGAAGTAACTTATTTTACGTACACAACTTAACTGACAACCATGTCACAATGTAAACCACGTGTTTATTATTGTTGATGATGATGAAGGTATGGTATGGCTAGTGCTGGTACTCTCCAGTGGTCATATACCACCTATTCTGTTGATTAGGTATGAGAACGTATTGTTGATATCCTGCCTGCACAGCATAAGAAATTGGATGTCATCCAATCTACTCAAACTAAACAGCAACAAAACAGAGCTCATGGATGTGGCTTTTAAGGTGCTGCTCCAGAAGGTTGAAGATCTTCTCCTTCTCCATCTGGGAGGGGATGCCCTGAAGTCTGCAACCTGGGTGTCATCCTTGACTCCAACCTCTCATTACACTCACATCAAATCCATCACCAAATCTGCTTTCTACCACAAAATCTGTGGCAGAGACCCTCATCCATGCCTTCATCACCTCCCGTCTGGATTACTGTCCGGGGTCCCCGGCAAAGCCCTGGACAGGCTCCAGTATGTGCAAAACTCAGCTGCCAGAGTACTCACCTGCACCAAGCCCTGGCAGCACATCACCCTCACCCTCATTCACCTTCACTGGCTCCCGGTCAAGTCCCAGGTCTCATACTAAATGCTTCTTCTCACCTACAAATCCTTCAAATACTCTTGCCCCCCAGTACTTGTCTGACCTGCTCCACCCCTATGTCACTTCCTTGAACCTGCAGTCATCGGACACATGTTTGCTCACCATTCTCCACACCAGTCCGCTGACTTTTGGGGACCGAGCTTTTAGTATTTACAGCTTTTAGTGTGGCAGCACCCACCCTTTGGAACTCTCTCTGCGGTAGTAATCCGCAATTTTGCAAGTCTGGACATTTTCAAACGACTTCTAAAAACCTACCTCTTCACCAACGCCTATGGACTTAATTGACCATCAGCATATTCAAACATTCTAAATGTACCTATGTCCAATAAATCTTTTAAACGTATCATATGGAGGGTGTATTCCTTGCTAGTGAATTGTTGCTATTTAGCGGAATTTCGGGAGCAGGAACACACCCCCATTACGTCAACCACGTCAGTACGCAATTTCCATATAAATACCCTACGTAATCATCCCTCGTCCTCTCTCTATTACTGCGCCCCACTTGCCCGTCCCTTTTCGCTCGTTTTTCCTGTTCTTTCTCCCCTTTTTTCTCTTTTCTCTCGGTAGGGTCCTGAAAGGGGTTCGTCGTACCTGAGTGCCACGGCAGACGTCCCCACGAAGCTTCCCCAAACCATCAGCATATTCAAACATTCTAAATGTACCTACAGTGGCATGCAAAAGTTTGGGCACCCCTGATAATTTTCAAGATTTTCCTTTATAAATCATTGGTTCTTGGGATCAGCAATTTCAGTTAAATATATCATTTAGCAGACAAACACAGTGATATTTGAGAAGTGAAATGAAGTTTATAGGATTTACAGAAAGTGTGAAATAATTACTTAAACAAAAGTAGGCAGGTGCATAAATTTGGGCACCCCAACAGAAAAATTACATCAATATTTAGTAGATCCTCCTTTTGCAGAAATAACAGCCTCTAAA
>JAVQJL010033481.1:0-24325 GCA_036024295.1 Nannoperca obscura
GTGTGTGTGTGTGTGTGTGTGTGTGTGTGTGTGTGTGTGTGTGTGTGTGTGTGTGTGTGTGTGTGTGTGTGTGTGGAAGTGCGAGGGGGTCCGCCCAGCCTTGAGTCAGAGATGGATGAGGGGGTGGAGCCACAGACTCTGATTTACATCTGCTGATTGAGCTCTCACCAGAGCATCCTGTCACAACCCTGTCCCTGAACACCGCCTAGAAATCCCATCATTCATCATGCCTCGTCCTGGCCCAAAGCCTCTTTGGCCAGGAGGCTGAGAATGATGGGATATGAAGTCATCTGAGTTAAACTCAAACATTTTGATATGACCATGAAAAATCTTGCTCACCCAAGGAATATTAGGGTTAGGAAATTAGGTTTTCTATACTACACATAAGTTATTCCTCACACAAAATTAATTTACTTGAGCCAACAGATTAGTTTTACACTTTAGACGTGTGAATTATACTATATTTATACATATACCCTGTCAATAATTACTGTCAATAAAAATAATTTCTCTGTTCACCATGTTACTATAATGTGATTTTATGGGTTTTGCTTAAAAGGTGTGTGCCCCTCGTTTTGTGTGTATGTGTGTATGAGAGAGAGAGAGAGAGAGAGTGCGTGCATGCACGCAAATTGCTCTTCTCACAGTGCAGCTGTGTTAGTGCAGCTGATTTATCTGTGCTGAGACAGAGGAGGAAAATTGGCATGAGCAGTCACACATAAATCCCCCCAATAGGCCTCTGAAATATGGAGGCATTAAGGGAGCAACACAGATTTACACATTGCCACACTGTCCCTGATGCGCGCACACACACACACACACACACACACACACACACACACTTAGACACCCAGATTTACATCCACAGACAATGAAGACAGTAGTTTTCTACCAAACTACAATGTCTACTCACTGTGCACATACTTGTAATGTATATAATAATATAATATACTAACTACTGCATCCATTCACTATAATTGTGATTTATTTTTTTTGTCTTTGCAAAACTGACCCCTATCAGTCTTCAATGTGCGTGCGTACATGCATGGTGTGTGTGTGTGTGTGTGTGTGTGTTTCCGTGTTTCCCCCCCTTCTTACTAGCCAATCTCTGGGGCTTTATTATAGGGTTTGACAAAGACTGTCATCGTTTAGAGAGAGCCCACACCCGTAAATCTCCCATGCTGCATTGCGGCCCAGCCTCTTATGCAGAGAGGACGCTCGCTTAGGCGTATGTGTGCGCGCACGCACACACGCACACACAAACACACACACACACACAACACAGTCCGACACAAAGGAGACTGAGCACTCACAGCCAATTTACAGGAAAACAGCAATAACATTTTATCATGCTGGACCTGATAGAGCTGCCCTTTCGTCAAGTGTGTGAGTGTGTGTGTGTGTGTGTGTGTGTGTGTGTGTGTGTGTGTCTGTCTGTCTGTCTGAGTGTGAGTTTCTCTTTACCTGTATATGCAGACAGACACACCAACACACACACACACGCAGTTCTGTTCATGGAGCTAATTTGTTGATCTCAGATGGAAGCTCGGGCCGTCTCCAACAGAGCGTGACGTTCTTTTAGTGCAAGGAATGGCCACGCATGACAATTATGAGCGCACACACACACACACACATACACACCCTGCCTCTCTGCCATCCTTTCTTTTCGTCTCTTTATGCTTTTTTCTTCCCCACCCCTATTTGCTTCACGACTCATTTTATTCTTTTCTTTTAATCCCTTCATCTCATCTCGGACTCTTTTCTGCCTTCCGTAATTTCTGCATGCAGTCAACCAGTAAGTGAAAGAGGGGGATGACAAGCTGCAGTAGAGAGGCAGCAGTGATTTTAATGATGAAGCTGAAAGGAGAGGAAGAAGAGGAGAGGGGCGACTGGCCCAGGAAGGAATATGTGTCTTTTACAGCTCACGGTTCTCCTTGCACGCCTGTGTACCAGCGCTCATTCGTGCAGTCACTGATGCACAAGTAGGAAAACACAGATTTGCTTCTTTATTCATTTCATGGGGAGAAGAGCAGGCGAATCGAAAGGGTATAACAAGCCACAACCCTTTTGTGTAGAGAGACAGCAATAGGTTTTCCACAACACACATGAACACAGACACACCTCCCCTCCTTAAATGAATTGTGAGCATATGTTCCGATGGAGATTAAAGTTGGGTGATAAACGCGCTTGTCGCCTCTGTAAATGGGACAGTAAATGCCTTGTGTATGTGTGTGTATATGTGCTCGTTAGCTCTTTAATGTAATAATAAATGTGGAACGGTTTGGGCTTCCTCTCCTGTGGCAGTGGACGAGGACGAGTAGCTAATCGCAATGAAACAGACAGTTAATATCAGCGCTGCAAATGAACTCCACCTGCCAGAGCTCCCTGGCACATAAACACCCCTCCCCCCCACTTATTTTCACCTCCGTCTATCTCACTCTCGCATTTCGTTAATCTGCAGCGGCATCGCACAGCAACACGTTCGCTTCACTGTCCGTGTCTTTGTGTGTTTATCCATGTCAATCTTGTTAAAGCGTGACATGTCCTCTTCTCCACGCAAATTACCACAGGCGAGGAACAACACCACTGCGTCAGCTAATAACCACGACTGTGTGTGTGTGTGTGTGTGTGTGTGTGTGTGTGTGTGTGTGTGTGATGGGAGCAGGAGGGGAACTTCATTGATTTATCGTTAACAGAGGACAACAGCTCCCCGTCAGCGTCTCTGGTCGCTATAACAAACGATCTGCGCGCTCGGACGCGCTTTATTGTAGCTCAGCCAGTAACCTTTTCAGCTGTTGACCCAGAACGCAGGGAGGGTTTGCGACTGGGTTTGCGCGCGATGTCAAACATATGTCCCCCAGAGTCCTCAGACAGGGAAGTGTCAGCAGGGAAGACGAGGGGGAAGGAAGAGGAGACCGAGGGGAAGCGGAGGAGAAAGAAGCAGGATGGCGATTGATGCTTTCAGGCATAAGCTAAAAAAGCCATCATGAGACTGCCATTGAAAAGCTGCAAGCTAAAACACATGTTTACGCAACACGCATGCATGGAGGCGGCGTCACTTATGCCACATTTCCAAAACAGTTTGTTTAAAAAAGAAAAAGCGAGAGAGGTCTGAGCGGACACGCAAGAGACGGAGGGTAAGGGAGGAGGGAGAGACATGGAGAGAGTGTAAATGCAATTCCCATTCTTAATTAGTTAGTAGACAGCTAATAAAAACTGTGGTAGTAATGGCAGAATGAGAGCCAGGTGGAGGGAGGGAGGGAGACTGCTGGCCTTAAGGACCTATGATGGTTTAATAGTCATATTGAGAGCAGAATAGAGTTACAGGCCTGTAAGTAACAGTGAAGTGAGGCAGCAGGGGCTTGATGTGGTCAGCTTTACACTGGCCTTTTAAACCGTTAATATACAAAAGCTGCACTACACAGGCAGATTGAGCGACCGACACAGACGCTATAGTTACACCCTCCCTACTGTAATGGTTGGCACTTTGTTTCACTCCCCTGCTTCTGTCTGTCTTCGCTCTCTTTGTCTCATTTGCTTTCTTCTCATCACAGCCTGGAGATTTGTCCTCTTGCATATGAAAGTGGGTTGCTGCTAAATGTGGCAGCAGAAGTAAGATGGTACTTCTATGCAGCGTGACAGCAAAGGTTTATGGCTCCCCTGTGCTGCTTAACCACTTCTCCTCCTCCTTCACTTTTTTTTTTTCATGAAAGAGGGATGATGAAGGATAGATGTGCTGGTAAATATCAATACTGCATTAGCCAGCATTACAAAGCCTTCAGCCATTAACACTGAGGAATGGTCACAGGCTAGCATAAGGTTCAATGGGGGTCACTACGATCACCAGCCGCCCCACACCCATCTTTTTCCATGTTCCTCTTTTGCTCTATTTTGAAAAATGAATTCCGTAATAGGCACTGCTATCCCTCCCTTCGCGCGTGTCCCATTTCCTAACTACTTCTAGCATAATTCCCCTTTCCTATTTTTAAAACTACCAGAAGATTTTACCTGAGTGGCTCTGAATTAGAAGATTAGCTAAACGCCTAAAAAGTAAAATGAAATCATCTATTTATCTTCCACACACTAATAGGTTTATGTGAGAAGGAAGTTCGATGGGCTTTTAGTGGATAATACTGTTGAAAGTTTACCTTCTGCAGTCAGTGTGGCAGTAAACACAATCCTTCAGACATTAACACACACAGTAAAACTTTACACAGAATGCTGCAAGGTTCATGTACTTAATTGGACCGTTTTACAATAATGATTGACCCATAATTTACCACGTCTGAAGGAGATACTGACCTCTGTCTTCTCCTTTTCCCAGACTGGGTTTGGACCCCAAGCTGCTGGCAAAGATCCTCAACATGTCCTCAGGTCGTTGCTGGTCCAGCGACACATACAATCCAGTCCCCGGCGTCATGGAGGGAGTCCCCTCCGCCAACAACTACCAGGGCGGCTTTGGAACCACACTAATGGCCAAGGTACATCCTGCTCCCTGTCTTTGTGTCTTTATTTATCTTCAATTTCACCTGTGACTCTTTCTTAGGACTGTAACTTAATTATTTTCATTATGTTAATCTCTTCATTTCATTTCATTTTTTTCTTTCTGTTCAGTCTAAAACATTTAAGAAAATGGTGAAAAATGCCCATGTAATTTCCCAGAGCCCCATCTGACATCAAATTGCTTGTTTTCTCCATCCAACAATCTAAAATCTAAAATTATTCACAATTTAAATAAAATCAAGAAAAACCTCACATTTGAAAAGCTGGAAGCAGCAAATGAATAAAAGACTTAAAAATGAAAATGAATCAAAATGGTTGCCATTTAATTTGAGAACAATTTGAGAGAGTGACTAATGGAATAATCTAATCCTTGTTTCAGCTACTACTCCTGCTCTTTTTCTATTGGTCTGTTTTTTTGTCACTCTCTCAACCTGCCATTTGCTTTGTTTCACTTTTAACTGTTCTTTTGTCTCTTGGGTGATACTCCCGCTCTCCTCTTCACCACTCCATCTGTGCCACTTCATTTTACTGTCACTGCATTAGCTCCTCTGTATGGGTCAGCCTGTGCCTGTGTGTTATCTAGTGCATCTGGGTGTCTATTACACTTGCAGTGTGTGCTCTGCATAGCCATCAGCCCGGGTAGTTCTACCACTCACACCAGAGTCAAGTAATGTGACAGAACTGTCAGCCGTTGGATAAACAAAAAGAGATGATTATGTTGTTCTCTCTAAAACGCTGCCTCTCTTCCTCCCTCTCTGTTCGTAGGATCTTGGTTTGGCTCAGAACACTGCCACCAACACTAAGACACCCATCCCTCTGGGTTCCCTCGCCCACCAGATCTACAGAGTCATGTGCTCCCGCGGCTACGCTAACAAGGACTTCTCATCCGTCTTCCAATTCCTTCGTGAGGAGGAAGGACAGTGAATGCACAAACACGCACGCACAAACACACACACACACACACCCACCCACACCCCAGTGCCCCTTATCCCACTATGCTCAGGAGAGACTAAGGCCTTGCCCTCAGGCACAGATCTACGATCCAGTTAACAAACTGTATGTTCTCATTGCATTAGCTGAATCATATTTCCAATTCAGGGCTGTCCCTCTGCAAGGGGGGGGAATGCTAAAACTGACTTTAGATTAGTATCTAGAGACAAAGCAACACTCTTCCCAGTCTGAGACTGAGAGGCCAGAGTGGAAAATGAGAGGTAAGATGAGGCGCAGCAGGTTCACGTGTGACAATCCTAATAATATGTAGTTTTTGAGGATGACTGATTGAGGGTATTAACTGCATGATTGTTAAAAGTTAAATTGTGTTTTAGTCAGGTTTGTGCTTTCTGCCTGTTTCCCAAATGACTCGGACCTGTCCCTGTTTAATGAAAAAGCACAGGAAATAAAACACAAGCTACAGTAAGGATCCACATATTGATGGACATTTCAAGAGAGTGCCAGAGAGTGTAGAGTTTAGGTTACCCTTTTTCTACCGGAAGAAAACCTCATATTCACAGCACTACATGAAAGGTAACCAAAAGCAGCCACTCTGGGCTCAAAGTTTACTTCTTTTGTTACATTTGTCCATTTTTGGCAGGAAGTTGGTGTCATTCAGTCACTTACGTATCACCTGAGTCATCCTGCCAGCGCACATACTTTTATTTTTCAATCATCCAGTTTTTTTTTTTTTTTTTTTACCTTGTGAACACACTAGTTACAGTAGTGTAATTTATTTGGTACATTTAACAACATTTAGGTCGCCACTGACTGGATCGACCGGTTCTGCTTGTTTAAATACTGTGATATATATATCTGGTTATTTTTGCACTGTGTGCATCGCAGTGCGATGTGCCAGGCCATTTTGATACGGTTACAGAATCTCTTTGAACTTATCTCTCTTCTAAGCTGTCTACATCTGCTTATTGAGCCACTGGAATATTATTTTGTGACCAGCAATGTTTAAATTTTATACCGCTCAATACAAAATGTTGTGTAGCGCTTTCTCTTGCCCATATTTACTTTAATTAAAGTCTATGCTCACATATTTCTCCTCTCTCTCTCTCTGTCTCCCTCTCAGCTTGTACGACATGTGTGCAATTGTAAGCGAGGAACGGTTCCTCCCTGCTCTGAGCAAATGTATATAATGTATATTTCATATTGTTGTGTGGTATTAAAGAGGAATCTAAATGGTAGTCACTTTTTCTTTTTAGTAAAATTCATTCATAGTGTCCACAGTTTGTCTTTGCTCTGTGAATCAGATCCTCAGCCACACTGTAACCTAAAATAAAAGATGTTCTACATATTTGGTGGTTTTGTTTTGTCTCATGTTGCTGAAGACGTAGCACTTGTCATTCAAAGTATAATTCATTGTAGCTCATGTAATCATCTCTCAGCATTGTTACTGACACATTGTGAAAATAGAGGTTACAAATAACATTTGGTATTGATTAATTCAGAGCTTTTGGGAGTTTCTCCCTGATCGTTTTCCCTTCTAACTGATGAAAACATAGACACCAAAACTGTTCATAGTCCCACTATATTTAAAATGCTACATGGTAAACCTATGGTGTGTCTTTGTGCAAAGTAAATGGTGTAGATCAACAACTCAAGATGGCTGATGTAGCCATGTTTATTTGAAAATGAACCCATTTGACAAAAAAAGTTTATGCACTCCCCACATTCTACAGTAGTAATGTCTGTAGCCTGAAAAGATTTTTTATTTGTTGACGTTTTTTGCTCATTCGAATCGAGCATCTAGAGTCATATTCTGTACAGATTGTGAAGCCTGCCAAGGCCAAACTTGTGTTTTGGCCTAAATATACAAACCTTGAATCAAGGCATACATAATCACAAGGAGGGTTGCCTCAAAGATATCAAACAAGAACACAAGCTAACACCTTGAGCATTAATTTGTGATGTGGGTGTCAATGCACTCCTTTCTCCTTACAAACTATGATGGCCCAGGACAAATTCTCATTTTCTGACTCAACCCACAACCATTAGGCTAACCCATGTAGGTTTGCACAAAACTAATGTCAACATGCTTGTTCAACCTGAACATTTATCATTTTGTATTTACATTGTTATCGTTGTATCTGGTTAGAAGCTAAGGTTAGCCATTCTCTGTAAAAGAGCTAGCTAATGCTAGCTAGAATTAACACAGCAACTAACAGGAATACGTTACATTTAGCTAATAATAGCTAGCTAAACTAGATTTTGCTGTTTCATATGATGCAAATGTGCTCAAATTCAAATTTCCTATCATATCATTAAAGAAAGTATTTTTTATGCTTACCTTCTGTTTCCTAATGCAAGAAGGCACACTTTAGTATCTTTCAGGTCTTTTTTCTCCCAGTTCCAAAGCTCACAACAATCACAACAACGTGATTGGTCAGTTGCAATGATCATCCTGGAGCAACATTAATTATGATATTGTTGGAACACGTTGACCAACAGGACAATAACACAAAATATTAAATAGTCGGTCGCACCATGTGTGTACACACCACTGTCTTCTGGCTACATGTTTCAGAGGTTGTTACACCAGTCTTATTTAATTTAGTTTTTTGCTATGATCCAGACACCCTGCTCTTCAGTTGTTCCATTGTTTCTCCAAAGCTCTTCAGCAGGCGCTCATATCACGCTTAACGTCAGTCGGGGAGAAATAGCAGCACTAATCTCAGAATGATGCCCTTATTTCCATCATTACAATGAAATGAGAGGAAAAAAACAACTGCGGTTTCGTTTTATTTTTTCGTTTTTTTCTCCGAGGGCTGGTGTTTCTTCGTGACATTTTATGGAACTGCTGTTGTCGAAGTGGCAGCCACAGATGTAGCAGACTGCGGCGAGCCGTTGGTGGCAGGAGTTGTGTCATGGGTTTGTGACTCACTCTGTTATTGTTCTTGGGAAGTATGCACTTGTCCTGGCTGTGTGCTTTGAAGATTATCTTAATCTGATTATAAAAGAGAAGTCCTTTAGGTGTAAATTAAGAATCCGTTGATATCACATATCTTTTCCCATGAAAATGCTGGGGTCACTTTTCAGGCAGGATTTGGTATGTTTTAGCCCCCAACACCATCTTGGCCTTTGCAGACAATAGACTGTGGTCTTCCTGAGGTCTCGCTAAAGAACAGCTACGCCTCTGGCCCGGCCTGCTGAATTAGGCAGCGTAGCTGATTCATATTTGGGTGTTTTCATTTGCCTGCGTTTAATAGCAGGCTGCTGAGCCGGCGGTTTCCTCATTAAAAGGACACATGAAAGCAGACTGTAAAGGAGCCTTGGTGAGATCGGCCTGCGCTGACGTCTGAAGGGGATGCAAGCGACAGAAGGACCGACCGAGTCCCGAGCCAGCCGGTCTGAGCCGGAGGGCCTCACCCTCTCAGCCAGGCAGCCAGTGGCGGGACACCAGACACACCGCACTGAATTGTGTCCACACCAGGATACAACACCAGTCTGATGTGTCATCAGGAGTTCACCGTTTGATACAAGACTTGTGTTTGTTTGGTGGGATTCAAACAGTAGTCCAGTCTGACAATACTGAGCTGAGAGATATATGTCATTATTCCTTTTTTTTTTAAATTAAATGTATGTACGTTATACACAAATGATCCAGTTTTGTATCTTTCACATTTCTACTTCATATTTCCCCCGCCATTTACAGAATAAATTAGCCTTGGCTCTGAGAGTTGCTACTGTGATAAATACCTGAGGATACAGCGTTCATTATTTCACCATTATAACTGCTGGTGGATCCTCTCAGCTGTTTAACGACTTGCTCTTTAAGGAAGTAAGAGCGGGGGCGTCACAGCGCAGGGAGGGGGACGAGGCTCCTCTAAGCACCCCGTGATTCATATCAAACGCACGTTAAGTGGCATGTGGCTAAATTAGTGGCTGAAATGTAGCAGGTATAATAGCTCGCCCGGCGGTGTGTAACGAGCCACTGTCTCACTGTGTAGTAATGTGGCCTTGATATCTTTTGCATGAACCCACCAATGATAGTCAGGCTATTCAGCCCTAGCCCATATCCACACCCACAGCGTCTACACATCAGCACACAACACCCACACTAGTCTTCTTCCTGTTTTGTAGACAACATTCCCCCATCCTGAGTCACTGACTCCGCTTAGGTTCATTAAAGAAGATAATTCTATTGCAGACAGCGGGTCAACACATAACATGTCACTACGACAGCGAGACACGTAACAGCAGCTAATTATAACTATGAAGTCCTCATTAGAATATCTACGGGAGTGTAGTGAGTTGTTGTGACTACTACCTGGTTAAAAGGTTGCATCTCAACAGTTTGAGTAAACATCTGAGGGAGAAAGGACCCCCTAAAATCTGCCCCTGCTTGTCATGTCACACTATCCTGTTTTCACTCACTTTAACTCTCACTTTTCCTCCCTTTTCAAGGTTGTGCAAATGTAATCAACGGGTCCCCTTATTTCTAAGATGTTAACATCCCTGCTATGATCCAGCGTCATATTGATTCATTCATACTTTCCTATCCTGCAGTAGCTTTCTCTTACTGCCCTTTCCTCCTCTTTTACACTACACGTCCCTCTTCACATTACCCCCACGCACCCTCTGTCACCTGTGAGTAACGACAATATGTACACTCTATTCATCACACACTACTGCACATGCTCAGTAGCTCTTCATTATATTAATTACTCTCATTGGAAGAGTGATCATCAGGCCCGTCAGAATCCATCACCAGCCAGTTCCCACAGAGACCCAGGCCCAGTAAATAATCACCGGTGTCGGTAACAGGGCTCTGGCCCTGCCGTTCCCGTCGGACCCACCAGGGTGGCCCCTAAATACCCAGGGGGGTGCAGCTCCTGCTGAGCCACATTCATCTCTGCCAGTGAACAAGGTAGCTGTGAGGCAGGTTCCAGAGGCTGCTGATGCTGCTTCAGACCTGTGATGGGTGACGGTGGGTGAGAGTATAGGTAGTCTGAGCCCAGCTCAGCAGTCAGCAAGGAATAACACCTCCTGAAAAGGTGTATGAGGTTCTGTGGATTAATATGTGTGGGGTAATAATGGTTTCAAATGAAAAACGAGATCTGGAGTCCAAACAACTTTATTAACTGTAACAAATCCACCACAGGACCATGAGGGAGACCACAGGCTGGAGTTCACATCAAGCATGCTCGGTGGGCTTCATCAAACTGTGGAATGTTAACTCCTTTGTTTCAGATTTTTTGTCAGGTGAAAACAATGGAGCTGAGGTGCACACTGCTGCTGGAATATCAGTAATGCACCAACTTCTCCTCCCTATACAGATTCCTGCTCCTCAGCTCAGAGTATCCGTTGATAGAGTACTGATCCAATCTGTGTACTCTCTCCTTCCCAAATGTAAAATCTGTATATCACACTGCATCAGTCATTGGAATAATTTTCATGCAAGGTCTCACGAGGCCAGGGACTACAAACTGAGTCAGTGGCACAGCTTTAACTGAATGAATGTAAATAATAGCAGAAACACAAATGTTGCGATGGCATGGATGAAGATACTGTGGATCAGTCATATTGTGCTTAATAAAAGCCGGTGTATCTGTTCAACAAAGTTGGAATATAGTTAGTGAGTATAACTTGAACCAACTGCAGTTATTGTCTATAAAGGAGAACACAAAAAACTATTAAAGGTCAAACCATTATCTTGACTGATGCTCAGCTATCTTTTCACCCCTTTATACAGTAACTGGGATAAACAATGAAATAGAATAAAATTAAATTACTGGATAGAGTGAAGACAAGTGTTTTTTTCTGAAGGGACTGGAATTACTTTTTTGACACCAAAATCTCCAACATTGTGTGATGTGAAGTCCACATGCATTTTGTTTTAAAGGATAAGGCTTTTCTATATAATTTTGCTGTTGTCAACAAACCCCATGAAAATATCAAAACTAAAAATGTGTTAGTGTGAATACTTTCCGACTTCTTCATTCCAAGCCCATTTTTTCCTAATTAAGACATAAATCTAAAACAGGCTAAACACTTTCCCAAAGCAGCTGGCCACTATAGTTTTTAGCGAACATCACTCAAACACAATGAAAATGTATATTGTGGACTATTTGTAGCTGCAGATTTGGACTCACACTAGTGAGTATTTACATATTAAAATAAAATACAGTCCCCATGTTCATTTTGGGTCATTGATGGGTTTGTTGTTTTTTTTTGTAGTTTTTGTACAAATTTGGAGGCCTATGGTAGAGTGGAACAAGCAATCTCAGACTTTACATGTTAGTTCATGGAATTAGTTGTCAGTTAAAGAAATATTAAGTATAGCTAGACTTACCATTTAAGGCAGTGTTAACCCAAACTAAACACATTCAAAAATACATATGCTCGTACGGCAGCAAATTAACAGTAGGTGTGATCACCAAAGGAGTCTGGAGGTAATAGAGCCAACATAAACTATCAGGAGCTCAGATTTACACCACTCCCCTTCCCTCCCAATATTTCTGATTTAGAAGAGAAGACCTTTTTTTGCAACACAGTTCAGGACAGCAGCACCATTTAAAATACTAATCAAAATTTCGGGACTCACTCTAAATATACCAAACTCCAGCCTTGAGGTGTCCTGAGCATCGTAACTCTGTGCTCTGTTCATCTTGCTCTGTTAAAAGCTCTCTTCATGGCCAATTGACCTGATAGCTCACTCTTGTCTCCTGCTAATTGAACAGAGGAGGAACAAGAGAAAGGAAGAGAAAGACGGAGGAAGAGAGGAAGAGACAGAGAAAATGGGGGCGGGGGGGCGAAGAGGAAGGAATAATGTGATAGAGTACGAGTGAGAGCAGAGAAGCGAGGGGTGGTGTAGCATGCAAGGCCTCATTGATTAGGTGGTGAGCGGTGCAATGTTTCTCTCCTGACGCTTACACGCATTAAAGCTACATAAACACCCATAATTGGTTCGTTTAGAGCAGAGTGCAGGGAAACAGCGCACACACATACAGCAATCATTGTCTGTATGTGTGAGGAATATATAGAGAGAGAAAAGGGGAGCAAATTTAAATGCTGATAAAATAGATAACCGAGTGGTTGGCGTGGGTGGAAAGATGCCCATGAACCTGTGTGTGTGTATGTGTGTGTTATGTGTCACATGTCCCAGTGCTGTACTAAGCAGGAATGATAAAACCATCCTCAGAGACTTGGGATGACAATAACACTCACTTCAGGGAGAGGAAGAAATGGGAGGGACGCTGCTGACTGTGACAAATTAGCTCTCAAATATAGAGGGTAGCCGATTGGCTGTGGGCGTCAGGAGGGAGAGATACGGTTGGCTGGCTGAGTTGATGGATAGTTATTATGCCATTCTATTAAAAGAAGATGCAACTTTGGGGCTTCGCAGTTCAATGATAGTTGTGGAGAGCAGCTCAGCGCTGTCATATGGGATCCTGCAAAGTGTGTGTGCTCATCTGTGCATTTGCGTAGTTCTGCGTGTGTCCGGGAACGTGCAATAAAACACAAATGTGGAAAAACAAAAAGATATTAGTAAAAAATAAAAAGACAGCTGGAAGAGCTGCGCGTCCTGCAGCACTGATGTCGGTGAGCCCATCTCTGTTCTTGGATGACAGTGTGTGTGTGTGAGAGGCAATATTCAGGGTGTTCCCTGCGTCCCGTAGCGTCACATCCATCAGGTCATAAGACCCCCTGACAGGGCATAACTGGCACCCCCACCTCCCGCCGCACCCCAGAGGGCCGTGTCCCTGGCTGAATGGAGCGCTCCCTGGACGTGGAATGATGGGATTCCTCAGTCTTGGCTGTCATCTCTAATCCGACACTCTCACCCACACAGCTGAATCTTCATCGCTCCCTCTCTCATGCTGTGCAGCATGCCCGCTCTCTTACTCTCTCTCTCTCTCTCTCTCTCTCTCTCTCACACACACACACACACACACACACTGAATTTTCTCCCTGTATCTCCCCACGCTCTGGGTCACAAATACATTTGCATTCACTGACAATTTAGATGCTGTATCAACATCTCTGAATCTACATATTGTTGACGTGTCCAGGTGCTAAGTCACCATTATGTCCCTCTCCAACACACCCACACACACACACACAGGAAGGGGCAGGCAGGTCACAGTGGCTCCAGAGCACTGGACTGTGCTAAGCAGGTAAATATAGCGAGGACAGGTTTTATTAGAATAGAAAAGGCTCTGTTACTGTCATGGGTAAGCATGACCGATGGGGACAGATCTCCAACAGTCATCCTCAGCTATACTGAGAAGCCTCCACACCTCTGAATTGTGTCTTTTTTGTACAATTTCTAAAAGAACACATGCCTCATAAGGCCATGTTTCCTACTATTTTAATTATTTCACAGTTTAAAAAGAAGGTATCTGGGGTTTGTGCCTGTACTGTGGTGTACAACCTCTGTAATTTACTACTAATGTTCTTGGTCCATAAAAAAGGAGAAGGTGTGTGTGTGTCATGTCTTCCTAATGTAACTGCCCAGCAGATTACCGCCTTATTGCTTCCAAATCAATACTCTCGAGTGGGTGAAAAATAAGGCTCGTTTTATCTCAAGTCACCTCAGCATCCTCCCTGTACACACACCCTCACACACACTGTTAATGCATGTGGTTTTGAATGCATGTTCATTTTTGTGTTTAAATTTAAGAGAGATCATTGGCAAAAGGAGGGAAAACAGTGCAGAAATAGAGAGATGATGAGAGGGATGTGGAGCCCCAGGATGTAACTGAGCCTGCACACAAGGAACCATCCATTCTGGATCCTCTAAAGCTCATTGATCCTATCAACATCCAGACTGAGTAAGGCTGCCCCCCCTCCCCCTCCCCCTCTCCCCGTCACATTACCCCACACTCACTCTATAACTGGGATCAATATTGATTATCATCTTTAAACTGCCTGTCTTTGACCATGTGCTTCAGGAGCTGCTATAGCCTTAAAAAGGCACTGTGAAGGTTTGAGGAAACAGTAAAGGGCTGTGAGGACTTTTGTTGTGGGCTCATCGTTTTGGGGTTTTGTGACTCAAAGCGGAAGTGGAAATGGAGCACAAGAAATGCAACGGAGAGAAGACTGAGATGGCAGTCTTGTAGGTTTGTTTGTGAAATGAGCTTTGAATCGTTATGTTTGTGTATTTTCCCTCCGCATTGCTCTGAACTCATCAGTAGCCGGCTGCTGCACACTTTTGCCACCAAAGGCACAAACATATCAGCGTCAGCATCAGTGTCCAGCTCCCTTCTGTCCTCCTTTATCCCACTCTCCCACCCCACACATCCGACCGCATCCCGTCAATCATGCTTCTCAGATAGCCCCATGATCGCAATCGACGCTCAAATGATGGAAGTGAATAAAACTCATTACTGACAGTCAGCGTGAGTCATTGCCGGGCATTAAAAGTTGCGTCTGGCCCGCAGCCGCTCATTCCTCAGCCGTGCTTTATGATGGGGGAGACCTGGTCGGGTTCCCATCGCCTTTCTGCTGCAATCTCCATCAATCCACCACACATACAGACACCCCCACCTCCCCTATCCTTAATGCACCTTGTGTTGTCAGACATCTAACCGCTTTGATCCAAGTGGTGGGAGAGTGTTAAGTTGTGGGGTTAGGGCGAGTGGTGTCATAGAAGTCTTGGTGTCTGGGGTTGCAAATGCGGTTGTTGTAATAAACCAAATGAGCTACTACTTTTTATTTTTTAATTAAACACCCATTGCCACTCTCTGGAGCTTGGGACCAATTATTTCTCACACTGGTTAAGGCAAAGGTTGGACAAAAAAAAGGCCTCTGGGCAGCAATTATGCTGCTGCTGTCTATCCTCTCCACCTGACTATAATAACCACTGCCTAAACAAGTCTTTACCTAATGTAAACCAAGCCAGCAGTGAGTCACTCTTATTCCTCCTCCTAACTGGCCCTGTCCTCATAAACCCAGTGCAGAGAGAGAGCAGTGTTTACAGAAACACAGGAGCGGCTCACCTCTGATCTGCCCTGTGATAGGGGGAAAGGAAAAGACAGAGAGAGAAGGGAGAGAGACAGAGAAACAGAGAGGAAAGGAGACGCCAGGGGTTACATGATTGCAGGACAAACTCATAAAAGTTCCATTAACCCGCGAGGAGTTAAAGAGGCCCTGTTTTCATCCAGCAGACAGCCATCACAAACAGAGCATCACCATAAACTGCATCCTCCTTCCTTACATCCATCTATCTCTTGATCTCTACCGCCCTCGCTCACAGTCTCTTTGTCTTGTTCTCCTTCGTCCTTCCTTTCATTTGCTTTTCCTCTTCTTTCCTGGTTTTTGATATTTTACTCATTTCTTCCTTCGTGAGCACATATTTTACAAACACATGTGTAAAACAAGGGTTCCCCATAGCCTCTCCTCCTTCAGCTCTCTTACTGTCTCCCTCTCTTTCCCTCCCGTATGACTCTCTCTCCCCCTTTAATCTGGGTTCCTGGTCTGTGAGTCACAACCTGAAGACGCCACAGGTCTGTCAGCGTCAGTCTGTCTGTCTTATTAAACCGGCTCGCCATTGATCCATGTCTATTTACAAACTGCATTGAACTATATAACTATATAACTGCTATAAAGAGATATTTGAATGAAAATGTGATTATAATCTTTTATACATGTGATTGTCCACAGATTGCACATAATTCAACTATGCTGTTTTATCTAAAAGTGGACAGACGCACACACACACGTGCTTTGAGGATATTTTGTTGAGTTTGTTGAGTTGCATTGTTTTAATTTTGTTTGGTATTGAGCTCGGCATCAGCTCTACTCATCTCCACACCTTCCAGAGGGTTCACTGTAAATCCACTCTTTTTCTTACTTTCTATTGTTGAAATATGCTAAGTAAGCAGCTCCCATTTGATTCCCAGCAAACCACTGTGGCTTCTGCCAGAAACAAAAACACATAATTTCCGTTTCACCAGGGGAGACCCAAGAAACGCTGGCTTTTCAAACCAATAAATGTAAAAGTTTTCCTTAGAGGTATAAGCTGAAACATAGTAATTGGTTAGAGTAAAAAGTGCAACTCCTTGATATAAATATAAGTAAAAATATGACTTCAGTCACATAATTCTAACAATTCTTTTTAATCTTAGACTTCACCACATTATGAGTTAAAGACATCATATCATAAAAAAAATCCTATTTCTCAATTTAACCTTTAATTATTCAGAAAGTCTCTTTCATATCAACATATTTTTTTAAACCTAAGAATTAATTGCATATATACAAGATAATAACAAGATGATTCAGTTCAGTCCCTCAGAATACTGTATTTCTAGCAATTTAATATGCAATAATTAAATAATAATTATATAATAGCTAAAATGGCACTGAATATAAAATGGCTCTATCTGCTGCTATTAAAAAAGACATGGATGTAAGATGATATCTTTATACAATTATAAAGTCAAACAGATGCAAATAATTATCATATTGTACATCCTATCATCAAGATGAATAATCATGTATATAGGAATCAGGATTACCATTTAAGACTAAATCCTGCAGCCCTACATGTGATCATATAGGTTACTATCTTTACAGATAATAAACAGATGTTAAATAATCCCTGCAAGCTAGTTTGTATGGATGTTTTGAGCATTGAACACAGACAAACACACCACTGACCCCACCTCTACCTTGTCAATCACAACACTTTTATAGTTTTGGGGAGGTCTGCTCCCAGCCAAACAGTATGAGTGTTCTTTCAAATCACCCATTAAAGCACTAAGCACAGGCTCTTAGCTCCACTTTGGATGCCCTCACTATCTGGTACCACTATCTCCTCTGCTCCCTTTCCCATGGTGTTGCCTTACCTCCCGGACGTTTCTTGCCTCAACACACACACACACACACATACCACGTTGTCATATATAAGTCATCATCTATCCATAAATGGAAATAAAGAAACAGCTTTTGCTTGTATTGTAGACCTACTTAGTCTTAAGTATGATAAGGAAAAATGGAAAAAAGTAGCCCACTTACGTCCATATAGTAAGCCTACAGTCATTCTTTCTAACAAAATGACTGTTCTCAGCCTTGGAAATAACGGTTAGGTGTGTAAGATAGTTTACCAGACATGCTAATAATTGTAGCTTAAATTACAGCAGAAAAACACACCACCCTCCAATTTTTGAAATATATAGTATTACTCTTACTAGAGAACCATGCATTGCGTCAAATGCCGAGGAATCCTTAGCTTGACAGGCCTGCCGCGCACGGATGCTAACTATGATTGGACAATCGCTGTATTGAGGAGGGGTCTGTTCAACCGCTTGCCCCCTTTCCAGAAAAGAAAATCGTTCGGACCATATATTAATTATGAGATCACTACACATGACCCTCAACTCAGCTTGTAGTACTTTTGAAATGTAAGCTTTTCATGTCAGGTTAACCTCACCAAACCGCAGCCACTGGTCTGCAGCAGTCAGAGGTCAGCAAGACGACTCAGTGCTTCACCTTGGTTGGGGGATGGGGGAGGTTGGAGTCAGAAGGACGGGGGATCGAGAGAGAGAGAAGGGGAAGCCCAGACAACCTGGTCCCCCAGGAGAGGACCAGTAGGCTGGGTGTGACGGTCATGGGACGGGGGCATAATGAGGATGCATCACTGCAGCAATGAGGTGCTCTGTCACAGGCACACACACCAACAGGCAGGCACACACAAGCAGACACACTCCAGCTGTGCACACACATCACCGGTGGCCCACACAGACATCAAATTACTATCAAACCTCTGAGCTGATCATGGCAGAAGACATCAAATAAGCTCCATTACGTCAGCCCATTCCCACCGTGAAAGACAACATGCTGCATTTTGTGTGAATGCAGTGATGCAAGTTCAGTGACTGTGGGAAAAGCCTTTTTCTTATACTCCAAAGTCGGTCTGATGGTTCTCTGGGAAAGATGAGGTACAACTTTTTCCTGTCGCGTTCAGCCACCGCTGTTGCCGAGCAGTAAAGCGACCAGTGTGCAGTAAAATAAAATGAGGTGTGGAGAGAATTGGACTGATCTGTAAAGCCATTGGCTGCCAAGGGGGTCGTAAAATAATAACACTCTGTCGTAAAACAAAGTGCTTATAAAATTATTTTAAACAATATCACACGATGTGGTGTGCTCCGTGAGCGGTTCCACAAAACCAAAAGAATATCTCATGGGGAAAGCAGCTGAACAATCAAATGAAATTTAATAAGTTGATCATCATCACAATGCTGAGTAAGACTTTTGGGAGAGCTCCTCCCAGCACTATCAATAAAGTGACAGTTGGCCATTATGTGGCCATTACTTTGACTTTAAGTGACAATTGTACATCAGAGGGGCAGAGGAGTACAGCCTCCCCTGTAAAACTAAACTAAGCCTGCGGTTCTTTCTTTCTGCGTGGTGGTGGGAACAATATTGTTCGTTGCACTAGCTTGTTCGTGTGCACACACAATATGTATATTATACAGCAGCATGTCATATATTGGATTTTCAACCTGACGTAATGACTTAGAGGCTGTTCTCCAGGTTGGTGGGCATGCACACACAACACAACGCCTTTCCTTTACTCTCTGCAGTCGTTCTCTCGCCGAGGCTGGCTGGTGAACTAAAACGCTTGCTGCATTAATCTGCGCTGAATGGATTTCTACCTCCGTCTGTGCAATGCGGGCCGCTGATAAAGCAGTGGGACCTTGTGAGGACTGTCACTCTGACAGGAGGCACATCATTGAGAGTATTGAGAGGATGCAGAGCCGTGCACTCCAGGAAGAGAGAGAAAACACTAGGCGCACTATGGTTAGGAAATAAACATGATCAGCTATGGAAGTTTAATGGTAACTCTGCAAATAACACACACTAAATGAATATAATGTTATATAGCCACAGCGTATGAGTTATTTGCTGTGCAGTGTATGCATGTCTCTTGACAGGACAGCATCATCATCACAGAATTAATCCTAGGAAAACTGCATTTCCCGCTTTCTTTTTACTTTGGTCATTGAACCAATTCTTTTCATGCACAGATATATCAATGAATTTACTGTTTGCTTTCAGCTTAAATGCTTTTGATTTGATAAAGACCAATCATGTATTAGTTACCTAAAGGCCTCAGAATACCAAGCTGTATGTGTGATGGCCATTGGCTTTAAAATGATTATTTCTACAAATAAATTGATTCAAACATTTGCTGCAGGTAGTCAAATCACTACCAGAAAGGAATAAGAGCTGCTGATCTTCAGATTACTTCAATACTTTGAGTTTCCCCAAGAGGGCCATTACTAGAAATAAAGGCCAAACAAAAGGCACCAAGTGACAAGATATTCAGATGTTAAGTAGAGGTGCAGCTGCTGTCCCCATTACCATTGTATTGGTTTCTTTGAATTTGCTGTTGTCTGAAACCTTTGTTGCATGCCATCCCTTTATGTCCCCTTGAATCCTGTACTACTCCACTACCAACATTATGTCCAGAAAAGAGTATAATTCTGTTTCTTCACTGTTGAATTTCAGTGTGAATGATCACAGTAACGTGTAATGTTCTTCTCATTTCCGGCTCAGCAGAGGAAATGCTTCCACCTGGACAAAGTGAAATTTCTTTTTGTAGCTGAATGAGATTTTGAAACAAAGTTTGCAAAGTGAAGCATGAAGGTTATCAGTTTGTGAATGTTTGATAAAAATATGTGGATTATTCACCCAGTCCATAAATCATCATTTTGCTTATTTTGATGTCATAATCCATGGAGCATGATGCTTATCACATGCATGCTCTTTACTATTGTACATTTCCAATATTGATTTCTTGTATACATTACTTCATGTGTTGATACCACACTATCATGCCAGTCTGAATGCTGATGATAGCAAAGAGGATAAAAATGAGGAGGGATCAACACTCCAGTCCAAATAAGGTCACATCACCCCAAACTTTTACAAGAGATGACACTCTTGGACCAACCCTGTCCATGCCCTTTAATTTCAATGTAATCAATAATTAATCAAACAATTCTCTAGGCCGTATTCACAGTATGTTTTACCTGCCTGCACAAGTTACTTGTATGTTCAGCTATAAGCACAAGGTGACAATCTGTCACTCAACGCTCTATTTTTTTTGCTCAAAAGCAGAGTTGAATGGGAAGTTCAGCTGTTTTTAAATCCTTAAAATATGAGAGATTAGTGTGTAAATCCAAACCATCCATCAGCCTTGTCCTTAATTAGCTACAGTAAATATTAAAAATGTCATAATAATATCCTTAAAGAGCTACACCTCACTGCACACACACACACACACACACACACACTGCAAACACGGACTGCTTTGGTAAAGGAAAATAATTTGAATGTTTGAATGGACAGGGTTCCTTTGAGTGGATTGTGAGCATCCAAATAGAAAGAAACATCAAAATCATATCTCTTATTAACGCAAATGATTGCATGTCAAAAACTATGGTCTGGTTGCTCAACATGCTTTAATGTGTATGTTTTTGAAAGGTATTGCTAAAAGATCATTTCCCCTTTCTATCACAATATAATGAATGCTACACTATCTCTCAACATAAATTTGAAAACATTAAACCTCACGTTCAAAATCAATGTAAAAGCATCCTTTTAGTTGTCCTTAAAGTTGACAAAGAATACTAATCTACTCTGTTGCTGCACTACACGTTGCTTTAGAAACAGTGGGCTCATCATTTCATTCAATCTTGAAAAATAATAAGAAATCTTTATTAAACACTTTAATGTGGAATAAACTGACTGTACACAGGATATTTTGTGGAGCCATATTGATCTAGGCCATATAATGGAGACTGGGGGCTCTATTACCTTAGATTGATAATTGATAGCCAATTGATTGAATAGCCATGCCTTTCTTATTGTAGGCCTACAACGGATCGATTGTAACCTATAAGATATTGATTTTCAATTTTCATTGAACGCTGACCATTTTACACGTTTGTGTTTTACTGTTTGAAGACGGTGAATATAAAGTTTTCAATATAAAGTACAAAGCTTTCTTAATTCCCCCAGAGAGAAAGACAAACAGATTGTAGCCTATGTACCCGCGTCTCCCTAACGAAGAGCACAGGTAAACGCGCTTTGAAGGGCCACACGTCTGCTTAAAAGCTCCAGGAGCAGACCATATTGATAAGGAGGGGAGTACAGTGCGGACACGGCACGGATTTGTGTTACTGAATTGATTACTGTGTCACTGCATCGCTTTTGTGAATTTGTACTTACGTACAAGTACAAATATTTATGGTAATGTAAAATATGTATTTTGATGTTGTTTTTATGGGAAATAGTTATTGTTTTAGTGCCCATGTTTCACCAACAGGGTATTCTCCAACGCCTTGCCCGCAGCGGGGGTTTATAAAAAGCAGCTAGGTGCTTCCCTCAGGTCGGGTCTGTTTCCACGTCACACGTGACAATAAAAAATGCCACAGTTGGAACGTTTCAGATGCGGCCACCCACTCAATCCGACAGCCTCTGCGCGTGTAAGCAGAGTTTATTGTGGTCTTTTGCCTAAAGTTCTGTTGGAGTTCACGGTTTGGGTTTCCCGGTTCATCAATATGTTGAAATGAGGAGAAATTCTACGGCCTGGTTGTGAAGGAGTTGGGCCTGATGGCTCCTTTGGCCGCCAACATATTTTGGCGCCAGAGAGATTTTACACAGAACCCCTCTTACGAAACTCCCACATTAGGAGTTTATTTGGATTAATAATGTTACATTCCGGCCCAGAACTGGATTTTAGCGTGATTGTGCACATAAACTGTGAAAAGCATATTCGGCTCTACTTGATATGAACGACTCTGCTTAAACAAGAGGATTTAAGAGGATCTTTCTTTTATATCCTGAAACCATCCTGCTCTGATTTCCTTTCTCTTGTATGTCGCATAAACGCGTATAGCAGCCGGCCCATTTTCCAGCTGCGTATAGCTGCTGTCTCCGGTGCACCGTAAATAAGGTTGATAAAGACGCCGCTGAAAACGACTTTCACGCGTCCCCCGATTGATTTAACGTGACCCCCGTTTCCAAATGATATTGGAAGCCTATTTAAACAGATGAAGGCTTAAATTGTCTTGCTTGTATGCGCATTAATCTCCCATTCATCATCATTACTGCGTGATTGGTCTGTCCACCCCTCCGCCAGCCCCTTGCGTTACTATGAGGGCCTGTAAATTAGGATGCAATCCAATTTAAACAGCGGCAGCAGCAGCAGCCACAGATCCATTTGGTGTTTTATTTTTTTATATATACATTTTTTTGTTGTTGAATTGGCTGTCGGTGGACAGCTGCACTGCACCGCCCCTATCAAAATGCTTTGTGCTAGTTTGCGGGAGCCAGCGAGCCCCGAGCCAATTCTTACAAATAGGATCTTATAAGGCTGATGTAATTGGTGTTTGTGCGCGCAATCTGCGTGCCCATCATGTCTTGACGCTCAGTCACACGCAGTCTTTCGGCGATTAAATGGCACGTCGATGCTGGATTAGGCCGCCGAGGATTCAGCCGCGTAGCGAAGAGAGACGGAGATCCAATGCGCGTGGCTTGGAAGCCTGAATGTGGTTGTAATTCGCCTCACTTTAATGTGTCGTTCTGGCACCGCGTGACGCGGGTTTAGGAGGTGATCGTGTAGCCGTTGCCTCTCCCCGAGTAACCAAATGAGAATCAGATCCGCGCTGTCCGTGCTATTAAAAAGAACCCGCTATGAATCAGAATTTTTGCAGAGACCGCGCGTTTTGAATATTCAGCTACAGACTGATCGGTCCATCTTTATTTTACGGCAGGGTTTTATTATGCGCAAGCCAAAGCCATTTTCCTGCGTGACCCGTGTCCCCATCAGGCTTAAAGACACCGGCTGATAGTTTACATAAATCTGCCTCGTGGTTTCGCCCCGACCCGGGCGGCTTAAACGGTGTATTATTCCAAACATATGCATTTTAATCAGCTCGGTCACACTTACAAGAACTCCAGTTAATAAGGCCATCAATCAAACGCGTGTGCAGGAGGGGGTGGTGGGTGAGGGGGGGGGGGGGTCTTCCTGTCTGATTAGGATGAACCTTTTACCTCCGAAAGCTCGGAGAGAATAGAAATCTTGTGACTTTAGGAGACTTTTTTATTTTAGATGTTCGGTTTTCCATTTTGGGCAGAGAACTCGTGTTCACGCACGAGATCATTTTGAAATAATGGAATGGAATAATTTCAATTGAAAGTGTTTTGCTCAATATTCGTCAGTATAAAGCCTAGGGGATTGTGTTTCGTCTAAAAGAATGTATATATGTTTTTCAAAAATGCAATCTCGATTGTTAAATCATAGCCACAATGGCGCAATTGGCGATTATTCTTGCCAGATGGACCTAAAGGCCGCCGCTAAATGCCAGCCGTTTCTCCGCACATTACTGCCCACACTTCTGATCTTTCTAACATCCACGACGCGAAAGCCCCTTTTAAAATGTGATTTGTGCGCGTCTCTGCGGGCCGCACAGCACCCCGCCAATCCCATTACGCTCGGAAAACTCTTCATTTGCGCGGTCAAATGCGGCCAATTAAGAGCCCGCTGATTGGTGCCGTATCATCGATCTCTTTGCATTTCCAATATCTTCAGACAACTAATTCTGTCGTGTCTATTAAGTGGTCGGGAGAAAATATGAGAACGGTTAGCGGAGCCCGGGGACCACTTAACTGTCACGGTCAATCTAGCGGGTCCCATCAGGAGACGTGGGGCCACACTGGTGCTTTTGACACCGATCACTTGAGAACAAAATTAGTGTTATTATTAAAGGGGGCAGTGGGGGGGGGGGGGGGGGGGGGGGGGTTGAAAAAAAATTACCTGATGTGAGGAACTTTTATTTAAATAAGATTTTATTATTTTTTGTTG
>JAVQJL010033482.1:0-10261 GCA_036024295.1 Nannoperca obscura
CTCCACCCGCCTCCCCCTGTCTCCACCCGCCTCCCCCTGTCTCCACCCACCTCCACCCATCTCTATAATGATGATGATGATGATGTTCGTCGTGTCTCTGGAGTAAAGTTAGAGTTAAACATGACCCTCAGCTGATTGGCTGCACCTTCGTGTCTCTGGACCAATCAGGACCGAGCCTCAGTGTGTCGTCTCCTGTCTGTTTGTAGGATCGGATGAAATCTATTTCTTCCGCTCGTCGGCCAAACATAAAAAGAAAAGTGAGCGTGAGCGCCGAGTGTTTCCTGTTTGACTTCACCGGCTCTTATTTTTCTACTTTGATCACCGACTTCCTGTTGGACTGAAAAACGCTTCAGTTTCACAGCAAAGTGTTTCAAAACCAGGTTTTAATCCAACTACGGTGCCTTGAAAGTGCTTGAATCCCAGTTGTTGAATAATTATTTTGTAAAACTACAAAAATAAGAGCCTCCTGTTAAACTCCGGTCACACGTGGGACTTTTTCATTACAGCTACTTCAAACTTCAAAGTTCTTTAAATAAATATTACTGTTACTGAGAGTTTGCTGGAAAGAATTTAAAATCCAAACGTTTGTGAATGTTTGATATGATGTGTTTAAAGTCCCAGCGTGGCCCGACCTTCAACTTTCCATCTGTTTTAAAGTGTCTTTAATATTCTGCTTGATTTCTGACATCAGGAGGAGTTTTTGTTCTTCAGAAAACGTTTCAGTCTCTTTTCCTTCAGAACAAAGAAAACACTTCACCAAAAACAGCATCAACAGCCTGACGGACACGTCGCAGTACCACGTGGAGGTGAGGGGGGGGCAGAGTTAGCAACAAGCTAGTCGTAGCAACTGTTAAAGAAAATGTAAATAACCTAATTATTAATTAGAATAAAGCTAAAGGTTTAGCCAATCACAGAGCTCCCTGACATGTTTTATTTTCAAAATAAAAGCCTGATTGGTCGGCACACCTTTTCTTTGCAGGTTAATGTAGAAAGATAAAGAAGTGACGTTTGTTTGGAGGTGCGTTCAAGTGCGTTTGTGTGAATCAGAAAAAAAGCCTCTCGGGTTGTTGCTCCTGTTCCACAGCCGGATTTTCATGTTAAGAGCAGAATAAACGTGAGTGTTTTCCCGTCTGGTCTTCAGCACCTGACCACGTTCGTGTTGGACCGTAAAGACGGGATGATCACCGTGGACGACGGCGTCCGACGCCTTCGTCTGCTGGACGCCAAAGGAAAGGTGTGGACTCAGGAGATGTTGCTGCAGGTGGAGGATAAAACCGTCAGCCTCATCGACCCGGAGACGAAGGTGAGGACCTCCGTCGGTACACAGGTACCGAGCAGCTTTTACCTGTCGGCTCTTCAGGTGTTTCATCTGAACTCGTGTCTTTCAGAACGAGCTGGAGAACTTCCCCATCGGGACCATCCAGCACTGCCAGGCCGTGATGAACGCCTGCAGCTACGACTCCATCTTGGCTCTGGTGTGTAAAGACTCGGGTCAGAACAAACCTGACCTGCACCTGTTCCAGTGTGACGACATCAAGGTAAGCCGTCTCTTTTTTAAAACTTTCCAACAATCAATAAAAAAAACATTCAGAGTCATGAAAACATAAAATTATGAAGCTTTTAAACATCCAGGAACCATCGTGATTAAAAACATTTAGTTCAGTTAGAATATAAAGAGTAGAGGACCGAGCACGGAGCCCTGTGGGACACCAGACCATGAAGTTGTTGATTTCCCATCAGGCGAATCTGATCCAAGCAGACGTGGAAAGTGCCATGATCGATGCCAAAGGAGGCAAAGTGAAGAAGAGACCCGAGACGCTCAAGTAAGAACCAATCGTCACGCAGAGCTTATAGCATCATGCTGACAGCTGATTGGCTGATCTTTCCGTCTGTCTGCAGGATGATCCTGAAGAGTGACGGGGCCATCCCCCCTCCCCCCGCAGCCCCCGCCCCTGAACCCCCGGCAACGTCCAATCAGGTGGACGTGAAGAGTCGCGTGGCCGCCTGGTCAGCCTGGACCAATGAGCAGCAAGACTGTGCGTGACATCATTGATTATTCGTTTAAACCTCAACTTAAACTTCTTAAACACGAAATTAACAAACAGCGCTATCGATAAGGAAAGTGTGTGATGAATGTTAAAGTCTATGAACAGCTTCAGTTAAACTTCAGATCTGACTGGTTATTACTGGTTATTGATTGGTTATTACTGGTTATTGATTGGTTATTAATTGGTTATGCTTCTGCCATCAGATGAGAAGCTGAGAGGTTTCTCGGAGGAGGACGGGCCGGTGGAGACGAGTGCAGCCAGAGTGGACCGAGACGTGGTGAGTCCTCCGAACATCTGATCTGAGAGCAGCCGCAGTTTAAATCTGAGGTCACCGGAGTTCACGAGGTTTAAGCTGATTGAAGAATGAATTTTTATTTAAATGTAATCCGAGTTTGGAAGCTTTGAGGGGAAATCTGGTTACGTAAAGGAAGAAGTGCCCTCGGCTCTTCACAGTCACATGAAGGTGAACCAGTAAAACCTCTGAACCTTCTCACAAACAGCAAATCCTGAACCACATCCTGGACGACATCGAGTTCTTCGTCACCAAACTGCAGAAGGCTGCCGAGGCCTTCAGCGAGCTCTCCAGGAGGAAGAAGACCAAGAAAGGCAAGAAGAAAGGTCCAGGAGGTGAGGGAACATGGGAGGTTGTTTTTCATGTTGTGGTTGATGGTTTGTTTTTGAGGATAAATGTCAGAAAATCCTCAGATTATAAAACAGACGAGATCCTCGTGATCGTTCCTGCATCACCTCTAACAGTCAGTGACTTCCTGAAGCTTTCAACCAGTTGGTTACCACGGTAACCGCCGAGGAAGGTCACATGATGTGTCAGAAAGCTCGAGACAAGAGTTGGATCTTGAACCTTTAGGCTCAGCTGCAGGGATTGTTGTGTCTCAGGTGTTGTGTTTCTCCGTGTCCACCAGAGGGCGTCCTGACGCTGCGCGCCAAACCCCCCGCTGAGGACGAGTTTGTGGACTGTCTGCAGAAGTTCAAGCACGCCTTCAACCAGCTGGTAGGAGCTCGTCTTCACATCGTTCTACAAACATATAAAGAGCTCGTCTCACGCTTTGTGTCCCTGCAGGGGAAACTCAAGGACCTCATTCAGAACCCGAGCGCCGTGGATCTGCTCCACTTCCTGTTCTCTCCGCTCAGGATGGTCAGTCGCCTCTTCGTACCTCCAGTTCACTGCTAGAGCTAACGTTTGTACAAAGGTCAAATCACACTGTGTTTATACTGTACGGCCAAAAGAGTGTGGACATTTTCAAATTAAACAACACGTGTGAGAACTACAGAGGCTGGAGTTTAATCAATACGATGCAGGGTTGTTGATTAAAGGCCCCACAGGTGTTTCCAGGTGTGTTGCTGGTTAGTGAGGTCATTGTGTACTTTTGTCTCCAGTCCAGCAGAATGAGATCATTTTATAGAATCAGGTGGATAATATGTTTAAGTTTCTGAAGAATAATTCTACACCTTCTCCTGAAGTGTGAGTCCTCACCTGTCCCCCTCCTGTCCCTCAGGTGATCCAGGCGTCGGGCAGCGTGGATCTGGCTCGGAGTGTCGTGGTTCCCCTGCTGACCAGAGAGGCCATCGACTTCCTGCACGCCTCCGGGACGGCAGAGGAGAGACACCTGTGGGTCGCTCTGGGAGAGGGCTGGACCAAGTGCAGGTGAGGTCACAGCGTGGGTCTGAAACACCTGGATGGCTCTCGCCTGTCCTCGCCTGTCCTCACCTGTCCTCACCTGTCCTCACCTGTCCAGGTTGGAGTGGCCAAAGGATCATTTCTTCCCTCCCTGCGTGCTGAGGTTCCGTGACGGCTGGGAGCCTCCGACGCTCCCGACTCCGTCCAGAGAGCAGGAACTGACCCGTCTCGCCGAGAGTCTCGCCGGCGCCGACATCCAGAGACACGAGGAGCTGAGGGTCCGACTGGAGGTCAGAACCGCTTTCTATACCTGCAGGTCACCCCCCCACAACAGGAACAGGTGCTGATGTACTTCCTGTGTGTTTGCAGCAGTCGGCGGTGCAGAAGTTCCCTCCTGCAGACGGGTACGCCTTCTCCAGCGCCTACAAACGCATGCAGATCCTGGATCAGGACGCGGCCATGGCTGCTTTTAAACAGGCCGTCAGCCGCCACGTAGACCGGTAACCGTGAGGTCACATGACGCCCTGGAGAACCGGTCCCGACTCTTCTTCTTCACCATCTTCTTCCTTCTCATTCTGAAAACTAGAAAACGTCGAATCTCGTCTCTAAATTCAGTTTTTCTCTCAGTAACTCGTGACTCGGGACGCTTCTCCACGGCGGCGACATCGCTGACGTCCAAACGATCCCAGAAACAATCAATACTTAGTTATAGCTTTAGTTTCAGCTTAAATTTGGAGATTATGATGTTTTTGTGGAAGTCGACATGTAGAAGTGTGCTGTTTGTGTGTGTCTTGTTTGTTTAGTAATGATTATTGACGCGTTGATCGGTTGATCTATTCCAGAGGTTTTGATGCCGACCCCCGAGGCCAACCCAAACTGTTTGCCAAATCTAAATATGACTTTGTGGCGAGAAACAACACGGAGCTGTCCGTCCTCAAAGACGAGGTCGTCGAGGTTTGTTTTTATTTCTAAAACATAAATGTATTGAGTTTATTGTGTGAAAAAGAGTCTCTTTTAATTTCTTTATTTTTTCTTCCCGGTGCTCTGGTGTGGAACTGCTGGAGAAACAAAAATCCCTTTATTTCACTTTATTTTTGGCTCAAACAGTACATGTAACTATGTGTGTAGTTGTAGAACGTAAACACCTGCTCAGGTAAACGTTTGGTAGAACTCTTAACCAGGTGTTATACTCATCTGATCTCACATGCTAACTCAGATGTTATGAGCCTAAGCCCTGACACTCGTCTGCCAGGTTCTGGACGACAGGAAGCAGTGGTGGAAGGTTCGGAACGGCTGCGGGGCGTCCGGCTACGTGCCAAACAACATCCTGGAGGTCACCAAGGCGGTGGACATCACCGGCCGGGGAGAGCCCATCTACAGCCACACCATACAGGTAGGAACCGGGCCGCCGCCTCACCCCACGCCTGTCTCACCTCCGGATTTCATGCCTGTCTCACCTCCACTCATCTGTTTTATTTTCAACTGTTCAAGCTAATGATGCCAAAGAAGGAGTTTGAGTTGTTCAAGGTAGGGCGACATGTGACCACTGTTGGTAGTTTGAACACCTGTGTGCTTTGCTGTGGACCTTTTTTAAAGGAACAGTCTCACATTTAGGAAACTGCTGCTAAAAACCACAAAGTCTTCTTTTAAATATTAAAAATACTATTTTACATCCGTTCAATAAACCACACGTTCATCCAGCTGACTGGTGCAGCTAGGCTAGCAGTTTCCCTCCACTTCCAGTATTTGTGCTAAGCTAGGCTAGGCTATAACACCGGTTAGCTACGAACAGCTGCCATAACAGATCATCATCATCGAACTACAAACACTCATTTTGGCACCACTGTAACTACTGTACCTATAAACACCTGAAGCTACACTGGCTAGCAGTTTCCCTCTGCTTCCAGTGTTTGTGCTAAGCTAAGCTCGTGCTGGGATTAACAGGGCTGTTTGCCTACATGTGAAAGTGTTCCTTGAAGTGGTTTTTAGTTTATAATCTCTCTGTGTAGTAAAATAAAACCCCTCAGGTGCAGACGTGATGATAGTCGGTAGATTTCCTGCAGTGTTGCTGTGAATAACGTTTTGTTTCATGACCTCCATGTTTCATGTTTCACGCTTGCAGCAGTTACTGGGCGAGTTGAACGAGGTAAACCGACATCGCAACATTAAAATGTGTTATAACACGTGTATAACGGACGTCTCGTGCAGTCTGAACACCAGAGTGACTGTCTCCTGTGTCAGAAGCAGACTACGAAGACGGACTTCATCCCCAGTAAACCGGTAGCGACTCCGATGCCTCCGGCTCCCACGCCGCCCCCTCCCACCCCCGCCCGGCTGCCCACGCCGCCGCTGCCTCCTCCAACCACTGAGCCCCCGAAGCCGGCCGCCGCCAGCAGCAGCGCGGTCAGCCGGCAGAACAGCACCACGTCCAGCGACAACGGCAGCGTCGCCATGAGGGACCACAACCACCAGAGACCTGCACCCGTCAACCGTGAGTCCGGCTCGCCAGACTCTGTGACCCGCCGCTAGTTCATGAACCTGCAGTGAAGCCTGCTTCCGTCTGTCCCCCCCCCGCAGGCAGGAAGTCCAACATGGAGGAGGTCCAGGACGAGCTGATGCACAGGCTGACTCTGGGTCGCAGCGCTCAGAAGAAGTTCTCCGGTCCGTCTCGCGGCAGCAGCCTGCCGGCCGCCAGCATCGGATACGACTCGCCGCCTAACGAGGTCCGAGGCTGGTTGGAGGCCAAAGGCTTCAGTCCAGTGTGAGTCCCGTTATTTATATATATTATGGTCTGTTGGACTCTGTTACCTGCAAGAATAACACCTGTTCATTATGAGGAATAAACATTCAAAAATATTTTGTTTTATTTTGTCAAGTCAAAATTATAAGAATAAAATAATAATCAATTAAAATGAAGACATTTTGACTTTTTAAGGTTCAGGATTGTAAAAATGTTAAAGACAGAGTGTCCAGGTGTGTGTGTGTGTGTGTGTGTTTATACAGGTGTGTGTGTATGCATGTGTCTCCAGGTGTGTGTGTCTGTGTATGTGTGTATGTGTGTGTGTGTGTGTGTGTGTGTGTTTATGCAGGTGTGTGTGTGTGTGTGTGTGTGTTTATGCAGGTGTGTGTGTGTGTGTGTGTGTGTGTGTGTCCAGGTGTGTGTCCCCTGACTGTGGCCTTGTCGTCTGCAGCACCATCACCAGCCTCGGCGTCCTGACCGGAGCTCAGCTCTTCTCTCTCAACAAGGAGGAGCTGAAGACGGTTTGTCCCGACGACGGCGCCCGAGTCTTCAGCCAGGTGACCGTCCAGAAGGCGGCGCTGGAGGTGGGTGTCAAAGGTCACGCGTGATGTCACCGACAGGAAACGGCTCCAAACTGGAATCTGCTGCCGACGTCGTGTTTTCTTGTTACGTTTGAGAAGCGGATTTAAATCTGTTTGAACCACGACAACAAAAAAGTATTGATTATAGATTATTAACAATGAGCTCAGAGTTACAGGAAGTTCCAGAGTTTAGATGTTTTCTCAGTTGCTTTTTGGATGATGATGTTTTCATGGTTTTGGCTAAGAGTCAGATCAGACAGCTTCCAGGGAGCTGATTGGTTCTTCAGACAAACACCAGCAGCACCTGGTGGGAGCTCACCTGGTGGGTGGGAGGTACACCTGGTGGGTGGGAGTTCACCTGGTGGGAGGTACACCTGGTGGGAGCTCACCTGGTGGGTGGGAGTTCACCTGGTGGGAGCAGGGAAAGCTGGGAAAGGTTCAGGTTGTATTCTGACAGGGTCAGGTGACTCGGACAGGTGAGAATGTGGTGGAGAATAACTACAAAGCATCATAGTGTCTGCAGCATTATGGAAACACTAAATAATCATATTTATTAACTTGTGGAAACCAAGTTGTAAAGTAAAACGGGTGAAACTCGCCTCCCGTGTCACTCGGAGGTAAACCTGAGTGCATTGATGGGAACGTGGAGAACACATTGAAAGGTCGGGTTCTACCTGAGGAACCCCCGTCTGCTGCAGTGTTTGTGTCTGGAAGCTGGAGGTCTGTTGAGGGTCTTCTGTCTTTAAGCTTTCTATCCCCCAACTCTGGCAAGGTCTGGTGTGTGGTGTCTATTTCCACCTGCAGGTCTTCTTCTGACCCTCCTTTGATCTTCTGAGTCTGTTACCACATCCGTGAAGGTATCGTGTTCACTAACGGGCGCTGACGGCTTCGTTCTGTTGGCCAGATTCAAAGGATCGGAGAGAATTGCACCTGTAAACTGAAGATCCGAAGATGTTTTTATCTGACGACTTCACACTCGACAAAATGACAAAAGGCAGCTTTGACCTTAGAAGGACTTGATCCTCCTGCTTGACTCGGGACCTGGGACACGACTAAATGTGGGACTTGGACTCACCTCGGGTGACTGTCTTGATGTTCGTCCTGACTTTGGACTTTACTTGGGACTTACCTGTCTTAGTTTGTCTCGACTTTGACCTGTTGGTCTTGATTCGGGACTCCGTAGTCCAGACTTGAGACACGTCACTTGTAAAACAACGTTCCTCCTCTGCATCGATGTCTGATCGTCACCTGCTTTTGATTTTGAAGTTTTAAATGAGTTCCTGAATCTGGCCGTCAGACCGAAGCTCCAGACGTTTCATGTGTAGCTGCATTTTAAGGTAGCGCCAGGTATATGTCTTCCTGCTGTGGCTGTTAGTCCTCCTTAAACTCCCCGAATGACCCGGCTCCAGAATGTTCCACTTCCTGTTGACCCCCCCCATAGAGACCAGGATGTAGATCTCCTCTTGGCTGAGACAAACCTGTGTTCTGTGTGCTAGCTTAGCTTTGATTAGCATTCAGCTAATCGCACAAGTTGTTCCAACATGGCTGCACAGCGTCACACTTCTACTTCACTTTTACAACCTGGTTCTTGTTTTTCTAGTTTGATCCGTTATGTGAACAGTTCACTTGACCGTTTAGAAACAACAGTTTGATAAAATATGAAGTGTTGACCGTTGACTCTCGGTGCAGTGTTGGTAAGTACAAACTGGTTTGTGTCATTGATAAAAGTCATGTTGGATCTCTGACCAGCGTCTAAAGTCTGCAGCTGGTTGCACAAAGACAAACGACTACGGCTCAAAACTCAAAAACTAAGAATAAAGTTCCAGTTCTCATCGAAGGAGGACAAAATGTGACTCGTTTAACCAATAAATGAGTGTAAATGTTGGTCAATAAGGCAAATGGCAATAAATGTTAAAGAAAATAATTATTTATTTCTATTGATTTGAGAATAAATTCTGTATTTTAATTTATGTTTTGTGTTTTGACGAGTCATATTTTGTCCTCCGCACTGATGCTGCTTTTTGTAAAACCAGCAGTATTTATTTGCTCTGCAGTGTAACGGATCTTTGTGCGACCAATTTATTTAGAACATTTTTCCCAGCATGCACCCTGACGCAGTCGGCTGACTCACGCCCTCCACAGCGGCTCGCAGGCTTCCTGACGTCGGTTCAGGCCGCTGGCTGAGGCTGCATGGAGTCCACGTTGTTGTTCATACAACCTCAGCCAGCGCCGCTAGCTCTGATCCACCAGAAGATTTTCTCGTCTTCCGTGCTGATAAAATCTTCTGAGTGTCGGCAGAGACGCTCGGTAGACTGTTGGCGGCAGGAAATGACGGTTTCCATGTGATGTTGGCGTCTAACCATGTGTTTTCTCTGCTGTCTCCTCCCTCTGGCCTCACTGCTCTGGATCCCGTCCTCGTGTCCTTCGTCCTCGTGTCCTTCGACGTCTTGTCTCTCGACCTCTCGTCTCTCTGCGTCTGCAGAAGTGTTCGGGCTCTGAGCTCCAGGAGATCATGAGGAGGCGGCAGGAGAAGCTGGCAGCAGGCACCTGCGATTCAGGGGTGGAGTCTTTTGACGAAGGCAGCACCCACTGAGCTCCTCCCTGCCCCCCCCACCCACGCCCTTCCTCCTTTTTACTTTCTTTATTTCTTTCAAACTGCGGCCTGCTGTTTCCTCGCAGGCGGCGGCCGACCTCGCCGAGTTTGTGGAGATCATGCGGCGCAGGCAGGAACTCCTCAGCTCATCTCCGTAAAGAACGACGTCCAAAACATTGGAAACAGAATAATCTGCCATGTTTGCCTGAAGCTCCTGGGAACACTTGTGGGACTCTCGACGCTGTTTTCTCTGTGTTTGTAGTCTGAGCCTCTCAGTATTAACGTCCCGGCCTCTCGTCTTTCATCATCTCTTTCCTCAAAGACGAAGCTCTTCCAGAGACTTCAGAGACTCCGTAACTTCAGTCTGAAGAACAATGACCTCTTTCCAACGAACCAGAACAAAACTTAAAGTAATTATAATTCAAAGTCTGAAAGTTTTGATATCAGTCGAGTTTAAATTCTGAATTTCTTAATCCTCCTCTTCCCATCATCTTCATCTTCCTCGCTGCTGCTCTGTAGTATCTTGCTTTGTGGGCCTTTGAGGACTTTGGGGCGCTCCGGAGCCTTTGGGGCGGCGCAGAGTCTTTGAGGACTTTGGGGCGCTGCAGAGCCTTTGGGGGGCTGCAGAGCCTTTGGGGCGGCGCAGAGTCTTTGAGGACTTTG
>JAVQJL010033488.1:0-29523 GCA_036024295.1 Nannoperca obscura
AATGGGAAACCCTTCTGCTTGATATGCCAGACTTCACTGTCACATTTTAAGGCTTCAAACCTGGAGCGCCATTTCACCTCACTCCATGCTAACATGGTCCAGGAGTTTCCAAAAGGCACAAAACTTAACAAGAATAAGGTAAACACGCTGAAATGTCAGTCAGAGAAGCAGACTCAGTTTTTTCGAAAATTTATGAAACACTCAGAGACAGTCACATTGACATCATATCCGGTAGCATGGAACATTGCTCATGCTAAAAAGCCATACAGTGAAGGGGAGTTTGTGAAGACGTGCCTCAGAGATATGGTTGCTATCCTCGCTCCTGAAAATGACCATCTGGAGGGCTCCGTGTCAGACCTTGGTACACCGTTGAACAGAGAATATCGGATATTAACAGCGCAGATGAAACACACTTATATACAGATTTGGAGAAATGCAGGTATTTCAGCATTGCTTAGGATGAGTCTTGCGATGTTCAAGATAAGCCACAGCTAGCAAGATTTGTAAGGTCTGTGTCAGAAGACTGCACAATTAAAGAAGAGCTGCTTGACATTGTGCCGTTAAAAGACAGGACCCGTGGCATCAACCTGAAAGAGACACTCATGACTGTTGTCCAGAAGGCTAATTTGCAATTATCAAAACTAACAGCAATGGCCACTGACGGTCCACTGGCTGTTTTTGGGATCGGCTAATGGCCTTGAAGGGCTTTGTAAAGCTGACGACCATTTCCCAGATTTTTGGACATTTCACTGCATCATCCATCAAGAGCAGCTGGTGGCTAAGAAGCTAAACTTGGACCATGTCATGAATCCTGTGGTAGAAATTGTAAATTTTATTCGCACCTAGCTCTCAATCACAGAGAGTTCAGAAACTGAAGCTGTTCTGTTTCTAGAAGAGAAACATAAGGGCTATCCTGAGCTACATGGCCCCCAGTGGATTTCAGATTTGGGCTTTCTGGTGGACATGCTGCATCATCTGAACAAACTGAATCTAGATCTGCAAGGGAAGTTCAAAATGCTGCCTGACCTGGTGCAAAGTGTTTTCACATTTGTCAACAAACTCAGTCTCTTCCAGACCTATCTTCAAAAGGGAGAGCTCACACATTTTCCATCCTTGTTAAAAGCAAGTAGAGAAGCAGTTGTCTCCAAGGAGAGCATTGTATGCTATGCAAGACTGGTTAAAAATCTGCAGCAGAGTTTTGAGGACAGATTCTCCAACATGAAGCAAAGACAGCCACAGATCACATTTCTCATCAACCCTTTCACTGCTGAAACGCCCCTTTAGTGGCAGATGAAGGAGCATCCCAGTTGGAGATGATTGAACTTTCTGAGGACGACAGACTTAGATGTATTTTGAGATAGGGAACCACAGAGTTTTGGAAAGTTGTGCCCACAGACAGGCATCCCAATGTCAAACAGGCTGCACTCAAGCTAATGTCAATGTTTGGATCAACTTATATCCGTGAATCTGTATTTTCTACACTGAAACAAATTAAGTAAAAACATCGCTCTGTTCTTACGGACACGCATGTGAAAGAGTTGCTTGGAGTGGCCACAACTGAGTACAAGCCAGACCTGAAAAGGATTGTGAAAAACAAAGACTGTCAGGTGTCCCACTGAGTTACCTAAGGTAAAAAAATACCAATGAAAACTGTAGCCCGCTGTTGGATTTATGTCATAAGTCACTGTTGCTGTTTTACTGTGGGCATGCACATGTTGTGTGGCTCTTTGCAATGGTGTGTGTGTCTGTGTGGGAGGGGGGTTTGGGCTCTTGATGCTGGACTGGTTGACCACCCCTGAGCTAGACAATAAGTATGCTAACATAAAGCGACTGACCAATTTAGCTTAATTTCTGCATTAAACCTGAAGTTAACTCTTTTCCTTATGTGCTTTAATAGGATTAATGCTGACTTTGAAATACTGACAACAGCAATAATACCAAATCTTTAATGGAATATGTTTTACTGCGTTATCACAAAAAGATTCATCTTGATCTACTGTTACTCCAGACAACACTGCATGATCATGCAGATGAAACATTAAGGCACATTCTCTGGTCACTGGCTTCATTTGAAAATGTTCCTTCAAGTAAAAAAAAGAAATCTTGCCAGTTCAAAGTAATTTAAGGTGGTATGAGATAAAAGGAAGGATAGAAATGTGGAAACTTTAACCTGAAATCCCCCTTCACTGCCTTGTACATTCTACATTTATCATCACTGATCCCAAGTAACAGCTTTGCAAAGTCAGAAGTGCACTTCTGGCAGCATGAACACAAGCATGAGATGAGGTACCTGGGGTGGCTAGATCTCACTCGAGTTATTGCTCTGTCATAGGTGTGAAAGTGCTTTGACTTTCTAAATAGGTCAACTTTTGATTTGACATTCATTAGCAGACGGTGTCCACTGGTTTGTGTCTCCCCAACCTTCACTAGCTGAAAAAAAACCACCCACATCTGTCTAAAGCCCAACACCTATTAGATAAGTGTGTCTCTTTCATCAGGTATCTGATTCCAGGCCTACTTTTCCACAGGTAAAGACCCTGCCTCTCTAGAGCATCTGTCATCTCTGTAAATGCTTCGTCTTAAGCACTGATGTTGCCATTCCTGGGCACCGCAAAACAGATGGCGGTGTTAAATCTGAATGATGTAGTACACGTCCCTAGTGGACTTTGTTTTCGTACATCACCATTACTCTTCCAGTCCTCTGTGATAAATTTGAAGAAATCTACCAGGACATTACGAGCGGCAGCAGTGGTACAGATACAGTCTGATGTGGGGAGACGGTTGTTTTTCTTCTGTTAGCCTATTTATATTGCACACTTTAATTGATCATGACTGTGAATCCCAAAATACTTCCTTGATGCTTTTTATGTAATAATTATACCATTCATTTTTGGAATAAGGTTGAAAAAGTAAAATGCTGACGAAAAAAACGCCCCACACTGAAAGTACTGATTATAGTGGCTCAGTGGTGATTTCCACAGACAACAATACAATGAAAATGGATGGGGGAAGAAAAGCAGCACTACCTTTTTTCCCCATTTAGTGTAAAATGAAGCTCACATAATTTCAAATGGAAAACCTCCTTTTGGATACACTGGTGATTGCTCAGTGTGATGGCTGATTGCAAAGCTATCTCCAATTCTGACCCCCTGCTGAAGAACCACAAAGAAGGACAAAATGGCCTACGGCAAAGATTTGACTTTACAAATGAGTCTTCTTTCAGGTTTTGAACCAGACCATTTTTGTTACGTTCCTCCCTTTTTGGAAAGTACATGAAATCTTCCTTCAGGGAAAATACTGCCTCTTCAAATCTACAGTATTCTTTCAAATCCACCATTTGGAAACATGTTTGGATTGTTACATTGTGACTATCTGGAATACGTGAAAGACTTTTTATGTAATTTGTTGCAATATTCAACTTTTTGTTTTAAGACAGAGAGAGTGGTGTAAATCCCACCCCTTTCCCCCTCAGATAGTCTAATTCCCTGCACAGCACCTGTCACTCATCTTGACAAGCTGTCTACCTTGAAAACAGCATCTAGGTACCCAGCATCTGTGAAGCACTTCAGGCATTTCAGAAACAGACAGCTAACACAGCCAATCTGCACTAAGATGCCGTCTGCCTTAGGGCCCTGACACAGCAAGCAGACCTCAATGAAGTAGCATTGACAAAGGCAGGCTGATCAATACATTGCATAGCCAGCAATTAAACACAACACAAAGGCAATAAGCGACAGCTAGCTAACCATTGACATGTATATGTTCCTCACCTGCATCAGTACAATACAAGCCTAACCCTGTATCTGTCTATCTGAAAAAACAAAACGAAACAATGAACTAGCCATCCATTTTTCAACCTGGGAATCTACTTTAAGCTGTTTCATTGTATGTTCGGATAACACAATTTTTACTTTGCTGTCAGCCTGTGGGCCTCTTGTGTAAGAAGAAAAGAATGGAGGTGAAAACGTGGTAGAAACTGCAATAAATGGGTGATGTCAATGTTTGGTCAAACTAATGCCAACAAGAAAAACTGCAAAAATGATTGGCCATAGTCACCACAGACATTCAGTTATGGCCCAATGATGGCAGATGGACAGCTGATGTGTCAGGGCCCTTTAGTTTAGCTTCACCCAAGACTGTAGCTGGGAATTCGTGGCCCTTGACAACCACTGCTGTGACTACTGTTTTCAGCCGTGCTAGCAGCATGGCTATACGGATGGCAATGTCAGTCTGTCCAGTCTTCCACTTTGAACCAGACTTAAATATCTCAACAACGGCGACACCGGGTTGGCGGCGTCCCCGGCTGACCACCGACCACAGCAGCTAGCATCGGCTGCGGAGTCTGTTGGTTTTTGGGAGTTTTTACTATGCCACCTCAGTCTCCCACTTAATTTAAATCATGGGCCACGTGTCCTTGCAAGCATATCACTGTTACATCCAGTCAGATCTCAAAGATCTTAAATCGGCTTAATCTCTTCTCCAGGTATGGGAGGCTTTTTGGGGGTTCGTCGCACCCGGGCGCCACGGTGGACGTCCCCACGAAGCTTCCCCAAACCATCAGCAATATTCAAACATTCGACATGTACCTCTGTTCAATAAATCTTTTAAACGTATCATATGGAGGGTGTGTTCCTTGCTAGTGAAGAGAGATTATTTAGCAAATTTCTTACTTGACAAAAAGATTACAATAGCACTACGTAAGCCTTGAGTAGAGACACGTTCAGATCAGAACATGAAACAGATGACACACCTCACACCTGGGGACCCTAAAGAAAGTGACACGCTCATTTATTGGGACACTACTTTCTTCCTGATGTAGCTTTCAACATGGCTAAAGTTAAGCCATGTGCAACCTGTGGCTGTAAAGGGGAGTGATTGAAATACCATGGAGGAAGACCTAAAAGTGAACCCTGTATGATCATGGCTATAGGTCTATGATTGTAGTTATAAAAGTTCAGTGAACACCACCGTCAAATTTCTCTTTTCTGTCATTTTCCTGCAGGTACATCCGGTCTGAGCGCTCAGTAATCCTTATTAACTTCTGCCTCTCCATCATCTCCTCCAACGCGCTTATTCTCATTGGACAGACACAGACACGGAATAAGGTAAGGACTAATCCCAAGTATTGGTTTATCTATATTAGCATTTACTTGATGACATATACTTACAGTGATAAAGGTTGCCTAGTTCATTAAGCATCATCTTGCTCACTTGTTCTCTCTGTCTCCTCCCTGTTTCAGGTCTTATGCACCCTGATTGCTGCTTTTCTTCATTTCTTCTTCCTTTCCTCGTTCTGCTGGGTTCTGACGGAGGCGTGGCAGTCGTACATGGCAGTGACGGGCCGCCTCAGGAATCGAATCATACGCAAGCGTTTCCTGTGTCTCGGCTGGGGTGGGCCTTCTGTCTTCTGTCCATCATGTCTCCCATCTGGTTTTTCTCTTTTTGCCTGTGTTAATGTCATTTGTATTTTCCTCCCAGGTCTCCCTGCACTAGTAGTGGCGATCTCAGTTGGATTCACCAAGGCAAAGGGATATGGAACTCCAAGCTAGTAAGCATGCTTTCCTATAGATCCATTATTGTATACTGTATACCTCCACCTCTTTAACTATTTATGCAGGGATATGTCTGCAGCATAATTAACCTCTCTCTTTCTCTGTCTTATCTATCTTTTACCATCCTCATTCTTGTCACCCCATTTTGTCCCTCCTCTTTACAACCTTTCCTCTTTTTCACCCCTCCCATCCCCCCTCCATCATTCCTCCATCATTCCTCCACTTCTTCTAATCATCCCTTTCTACAACTGTATTTTCCTGCTCCTCTCTCTTAGCTGCTGGCTGTCTCTGGAAGGAGGTCTTCTCTATGCATTTGTTGGACCTGCTGCAGCTGTTGTCTTGGTATTTCCTCTTTCCTCTTTCATCTGTCTGTTTTAAAACATATGCACGTATTCAGATTAAGACTAATAGCAATAGCTCCCATCATGTAACATATTTCATACAGTCAAAAGCATATTTAGTCTGCATATATCCATGCAGTGATCCATAATAATAATAATGTTAACAAGCTCAGTAATAATGTTAACACTAATCATGTTAAACTGTGTTTTCATTTAAAAACATGTCAAATATGAAATGCAATAGATATAAGATTAAGTCAAACACATTATTTTAATAAACACACCAAAGCTACTCAGCAGCCATTGTAAATGAAATTCTCCAAAAAGAAAATATATATGGTCCTGGACACAGACAGTATAGTAGTGGTGTTCTGGTCACATAGCTAATGTTCATTTAAAATGTTCAACTTTAAAGGTGCTATCTCATTTTTTAGCTATAAAATCTAAGTGTGTGTTGTCATGTAGTTATGTAGCCATATAATTACATTATATAAGTACACTTTATCTAAGACTTGTACTTTAGTGTAACAGTAAACAAGTAAGAGCATGGAAAAGCCCATGCCCTTTTCCCTGTTTACTTTATCTTCTGTGCTTCTTCTTTTCCTTCTCTGCCTCCTTCCTTCCTTTCCTTCCTAGCTCTTACCTTCCTTTCTTCCCTACCTCCACCTTTCCTGGCTTACTTTCTCCTTTTCTTCCTACCTTTTCCTTTTTCTTATTAACCTTCCTTTTTTTCTTCCTGCCTTATTGTTTTAATTTCCCGCCTCCTTTCCTCAGTTACTACCTTTTTTTACTGCTTGTTAGTTTTCATTATTTACCTTCATTATTTAGTTTTCATTATTTACCTCACTATTTACCTTCATTATTTTCCCAACACATTTTTCTTAAAACTTAGTTCTTAGTTATACTCGCTTTTTGGGGCATCAGCTTCACTAAAAACATAATCAGAATTATCTAAGCTTTAGCTCTCTGTTAAAGTGTCTAAAACAAATAGTATAGATTACTGTTCATTTTAAAATGTTAGCATTGAAGATTGGAATCAAATTTACAAATGGTGAGGTTTTTGGTTTATAACACAAACAACAATTCTGTCTTATAACCATAGCCAAACATAATTCAAGCTCTAATAAACTCCAGGGGTCAGAAGCATAAAACTGTTTCGATTCACAACAAAGGTTTTATGTATGCACAGAGACAGAAATATGCATACGTTTTCTTTTTGTCTGATTTATAAAGACGAACGTACACCTTATTCTGTTCTATAAATCGCAGTCATTGTGGAACTGGGCGCTTGAGCACAAGCCTCATTTCCACTCCTACAGTTTTCCATAAATAGATGTATTCTATGTTTTCTAGCAGCACCAGAACAGTTGACATTACTTAAGACCGTTACGCACTGATGTGGCTATTTTCAGTGCTCATACTACTAATTCATCACATGTGCCTGTAAACCATCATGGCGGTGATATCTCAACCATCATTTTTAAATGTCAGGAGGATGATCAATGATTAGTTTATGGAGCTCATATTGAAAGTGCGTCACGATTCAGGATACAATGAAAAGATCATCTGAACAGGGAAACAATGGCTCGAATGTAAATGAAAACTCATAACTCATAAATGTTTGAAAATTAAGTTTAGAAATGCACTTTTGATTGACATTTTACAGACGGCACAGTAGACCACAAACATAAAAACAAAATCCGTAAAAAAAGGCAAACTACTACATTTCACTCTATCATAATACCCGTAGCTGTTTCAAAAAAATGTGGGTACTACGGCAGTTTGCTTGAGGTACACACACTGACTGCACATTCGTCCTTTATTAATACCAGTTTATGTGTGGGAAAAGACAAACTCATGTACATCTTGCCCCATGTGACTAGAGCATAATACTGGTGTTTTGGGTGCTTTTGGTAAGCATCCATGGTATTTTTAATAATGCGCTCCCAAGTTGTACCAGTTTAGAAGAGGATGGACTCTGCAGCAAATCTGTTCATATATCAGGACATACTGTATACCTGGTGTCTTAATTAGAACGAATATAGTACAGTTAGTCTTCCACTTGCTCACAGCTGCTGTTTAAATTTGAACTGAGAGCCTGACATTAAACATAAAAAGCTGATGGAGACAAATTGATATTAAATTGACACCTCAACTCTGCTGATGGTCATCCTTTATCTGAGGTAAATCACAGACAGTGCACATGCTGCACTTACTGTGTTCTTGTTTCTCTAATTAAATCCATTAGCTACAGTTTTAGTGATTCACTTCCCAGTGCTTCTTTCCAACCTACAAGTGAACAGCTTGTTCTGGGAGTCCTTTTTACACAAGCTGTGTTTCTAATAAAGAGATAATGCTCCAGTTGGCACCCATACTGGAGGCCTGGCCCACCCTGAACACCATCACAGTGGTTTGTACAAGAGATCTTTTTAGACTATGAATCTTTAAAGTAGTAAAATTGTAGGAATTACTACAGTTAAGGATATCCCCTCCCCCCACCTTTGATTTTTCACAGCTCATATTTTATGTATAATTTTCTTTTCAGCACATTGTCTTTATTCAGATATCTATATTTATATGTTAGTAACCCATGCTTTCAGGATTTTTTAACTCATGGTTTTTGGCACTAACATTTAAGATGGTACAGTCTAGTATTTACAGTGCAGAGCCTACAGTAAGTACAGCTAGAGTGGGTGTGATTACATTTATGAGCATGCTGCCATCATCATCTTGTCATGACAATCATCTTCATCAGAGTAGAGCTGCATGTTCTGATTTAATGAAACTGTCTTTGCTCTGCTTTAATCCTGTGCCTCTTCTCTTTGGCAGGTTAACATGGTTATTGGGATTCTCGTTTTTAACAAACTGGTGTCCAAAGACGGCATAACTGATATGAAACTAAAGGAGAGGGCGGGGTATGCCTTATACCACACATCCATTTTATACAGTGACCTTTAACCAGCCTGATGGATCAGCCAGGGGGGAGGGACTAGTGCAGTTATTGGCTATTATATTATATAATTATCTTTCATTCCAGACTTTGGCAAATTTGTTGAAAATGGCTTTTCATTTTGAGCACCAGGGTGATCAGGAGGACAAGAAATAAGACTAATAGAGACATGTGACTGCATTAATCAAAAAAAAGATAAGAGACAAAAGGAAATGTGTTTTTTCATATAGCTAAGAATAAGATCAATGTTAGAAAGAAAAAGAACAATGTGGAGAAGGCTGTCTGGTTATTGGTCCTGCACAGACTGAGCAAGATGATGACTCATCTCATTGCTTTCTTTTAAGTTTCAAATGTGTTGCATTTCCCTCCAGCTGCTCTTTGTTTGCAGGTGTTGCTATTAATGTAAGGTTCTGTATATCCATCTGTGTCTTTTTTCTCCCGTTTTTTGATTCTAGTAGAGGGAAGCAGGGCATTTAAACAGCAAGGTCCCACTAAAAATAAGTTCAAAGAAAAATACAGTTTTTGTAGCTCTGGCCATGGGTTCTGTTGGTTAGGATAACATTGTATCCAACAAAGTAACTTGTGGAATGTGGTGCACATCCTTCCTTTATAAATACCAGTTTATGGGGCAAGAGGTCCCAGCATTTACTTTGGTAAATACATTGTAATCATAATCAATAGAACCAATGGAAAGAACAATTGATTCAAAACCTGAGTTGTAATAAAACATAGTTTTCTTTTAGAATCGTCTGAGTTCAGAACACAAATTTGACTTTAACATGCAGCTACTGCTGTACACATTGTGCATTATATGTCTCCAGTACACACTGGACAAACCATTGTTTTCTATGTAAGCCAACACACCTGCAGTGACGTTCAGTAATGCGTGTTTTTGCACAATACGCTATTGTGATGTATATCAACATTCAAAAACAAGTTGCAAAGATAGGTATATCTATTGTGGCAAATATTGTGGTTTTGCAGCACTGGGGTATATTTCTTGACCAACAACCACTAGAGCTTTTTGGCTGCACACACCATCTTAGAAGTCCCATCCTACTTGTGGGGTTGCCTGGTTTGAGGACTGAGTATATAATGAGTCAATATGACAACTTCGGAGTTGTTGGAAAGTACTTTATTATCATTTTTGGCTTCTTCCTGTTCTACGTTACTATAAACACTTCTCAGAAGCTGTATCAGTCGCCTCATCTGACTGTCAGTTTGGCATTAAACAAGTATATTCATGTTTATGTCTTTTTAATCTTGGATATTAAAAAACCTGGAATAAAACTTTCCACAGTTAAACTCTTTTTTTGTAAATATGAATAGGTAAAGAACACATACAAAGGCTCAAGCTACTTGCGACTTCAGTCTAAAAATGTAATTGGGCTATTGGTATCAGTTTCAAAAAGCCATTGGTCAAACCACAGAGCACACATGCACCCTGCTCCCCTTTACCCCGCAGGCTGTTCTGTCTCCATTGGCATTGTTAGTGCATTCAAATGTTCTTTTTTTTTCTCTCTGAAATTGTTTGCTTTCTTCAATGATCTCTCTGTTCTCCTGTACTTGTTTATGCTGTCTGAAATGTCATGTTTGCGTTTGCACAGAATCCCCTCTCTCTCACTCAGGGCTCTCCAATCAGGAACACATCAGTCTCAGAAGCCCCCTTCCATGTCATCAGTGATTGGGTAAAAAATACCTGCCCATCCCACCCTCTTTTTAATGTTTGGCTACCAGCCCTGCCCATCAACAAACCTGCTGAATCCTCTAGCAAGCACCTCTGATTGGCTTACTATTACTTCCTGCCTATTTACCTTACAATTTCACCAGTGACCTTGCAATATATGCTACCTCCTGTTAGCTTCATAGAACATAACACATTACTGCCTTAGGTTCTGACCATTTCTGGAATGCTTTTAGAGAACCTGTTACTGTCTGAACAATAACAAATGCTAGTTGCAGTGCAGTATTAATATTTTCTATTGACTTGAATGGTGTGGGCATGCATGTGTGTGCATCTGATGGAGTAACTCATAGAAATGTAGATTGTATTGACAGTAAGGACTAGTCAGATTGCTGCTTGAATTTTTGTAGTCTTACGTCGGTCTGAATGTCACCTCAGTTTTCTTGGGTCATTTTGTTAATTTATTTGTCACAACCCAAGCTCAAATATCATGGTTTTCAACTGTTGATTGACTGACTGGTCAAACTGTTACAAGTGAAGTGATAAAATCTAAAAAAAATGAGCCAACAAAAGTATAACTGAACTGATCATTTTGCACATTGATTCAAGACTTGAACGAGGAAGCTCATTCTTGGTATATTGGGATCAGTAAGTCTGAGATAATCATTTTAACTCAAGGTACACTTACTACACACAACTCATGGTCTTTGTCAGCATATCAAACTCTTTCCAGTGGATGCTGTGGTTGGTTTTGGTCTGATGGTCACAATTAGCTGCTGTTGTCTGTTGTGCATTTAGACTGTGGTCCAGGGTCCTTGTTGTTTTACTGATGTAGAGTTCCCTACAGCTGTTACATGTGATGCCATGCTGATGTCATACACCATTCCAGACTTTCACTCAAGTGAGCGTCCTGTCTTTAGGGTGTACAGGCAGAGATCTTAAGGTGTTGAATGGATTGTAGTAAGTGCTGACTCCTTGTCACTTGAAACCTCATGTTAGATGTCTGGACAGCTCAGCCAGGTAAGGAAGTACCACTGGGATCCCTCTAGTGATTCTCGCTGAGTAAGCAGTGTCCATCAGCAGGGTGAGTCAGGGAGGAACACCAGACACAAACCACAGCATTGCCTGAAAAGTAGTGAAACGACAAAATACGGGTACCTTGAGTTTAGATTATTTTGGCACACATTTTGATTCCATTGTCAAACAATTTGCAACTTGTGTGACACCATATGCTTGACTCTTGTCTTTAAAGTCACTCTTGATAGTGGACAGTTGTCACCTTACCTTTTAACTGTATCTGCATCCCAGGCTCCATGAATGTATGCAGCTGGTCTTTGGGATCGTGCAAAACATCACAACTAACGCAGCCACAGCTAGCTTAGTATCTGCTAAAGCCACGCCTTTGAAAGATGTGTTCACTTACTCCTTGTTCTGTTTCAGGAGGATTCCCAAGGCATTTACAGGACACACATGTTTAAATGTGTAAATCCTTCAGTGCCTTCAGAGTCTACCCCTGGGGTCTCCTCCTAGTTGTACTTGTCTTGAACACTTGTACAGGGAGGCTTCCAAGAGGCATTCTTATTAGATGCCCAACCACCTGAACTGGCTCTTTTCAATATGACAGAGCAGCTGTTCTGACCTCCTTTCAAATATCTGATATTCTCAGCTTATATCTGATGGTGATCCCCCTGCATGGATTGGCACATTTGGGAAAATATCTACTGGTTAGGTCTATGGGCTATAAAGCTTTTGTGATTAGGCTTCAATAGGACACCCCTGGAATAAGGAAATGGGGGCCAGACCTGCGGAAGAATGTGACAGACAAGCACCTGGTGGCTGGGTCTGCTACCATGGGATCCAGTCTGTATCTGTCAGAAATAATATGGGCCCACCAACATGTGGGCTTACCCTCTGCAGTGGAGAAGGGTTCCGCTGTATTGCTGTTCAGGCAATAGGCTTATATATATGCTAACCCTATCCACCTATTTAGCATTGTATATGCTAACCCTATACACCTATTTAGCATTGTATTCCTATAATTTCTAGTTTAAAAAAGAAAGTATCAAAATTGATACAGCAGAGCTAGATATATTGGATTTTTCATTTCACACATCCTTTTGACTTTCTGGTGCCATTACCCACAATGCAACTCTAGCACTGAAAGTTCAGGCAAAGATTTGGGTGTGTTAAGCTAGTAGCAGTTAGAAGAGGGCTTGTAAACTCACTTCTTTGTGTAAATGTTGAGCACAGTAAAATTAAAAATAAAACACATTTGACCATCACATGAACATACATTCATCAATTTATTTGTACTTTCATCAACTGTACTTCAGACCATTTCATTTTGTGAGATCTCAAACCACTCACATTCACCTGGGATCTTATCCTTTTCTCTGTATACTGCAAACAGTTAGGCAATCCCAGTCTTTAGATTTGAGAATACAAATTGCAGATGCAATTAGTTGAGGCAGCACGGGCTTGTTGGTTAATTTGTCTGAACATGATCTGACTGATTTGAAATGTTTAATTGTTTGTACTGACCGTGTGGTGTTAGGTTTGTAGTTCTCTCTGTGCTGGGCAAAAAAAGGAAATATGGTGTAATTTCTTCCCCTTTTGGTGACCACCCTGCACCCACCCGCCTCACCTGCATGTGTTGCTCAAGCTTCAAATGCAAAACATGTTTAATAAAGCCAATTTATTTGTGCAATGTCTAATTAAGAGTGCAGCAGCATCTGCACCAGGCAGGTCTACTCACACCTCGGAGACAGGCCTGACTGCAGATTCTCCTTTCCCCCAAAATTAGAGGCTAATTCACTGAGAAAATTAAAACAGACAGGAGAGGCATGGTTCCAACAAGCACTGGAGTTTTTTTCCTCCTTAAATAATGCTTAAATGGTTTCAGTCGTCAAGCCTGTGTATTTACAGGTTGTAATAGTAGGTTCGTCAAACATTAAGCTAGAAAAGAGTTTAACAAGTTCCTAGTGTTCCATTTGATGCAAATCTTTGGAACATCTTGTAACACATAAAGAAGAAGATTTATGTTTGACTCAAGGACAAGATTGTCCCAGATCAATTTGATGTTTGTCCATATTGGATATTTATTTATTTATTTGGCTTAATGCATCTCACCCTGATTCTTAAGTCCAGGGAAATGGAGTTGTATATCAAAAGGTCTTGATTGCTTTTTAATATCACTGCCTACAGCGTACATTTAGTGGCTGTATTGCCCTTTTACTTGAAATTGAATTTCTTCCATTATGTGATTTTTAATCCAGCCATCCAGGGGCTACAAAAATCGATTCCCTCTGCTCTTCAGCTTTAATTGTTGTTTAGCAGGAGGCCATATGGTGACAGATTAGTTTGTTATTACTTGTCAATATCTTCAGCATTGTAGTCAGTCTTTGTCTAGCAACTACAGTGGAGAGATAGTTATAAATGGAATCCTGATGGTTTGTGGAGTTTTGGGAGCTTTGATTGTTGGAAGGTGTGAAGTTTTCTTATTAGGTGTATACTGTTGGAAATATAGATAGAAAATAAATCCCCTTTCTATTTTTCTGGGAACTCATTAAAAACTAAATCCAAACAGCTGGCGGTGATCAGCATTGGATCCATTTTGTACTTTTGTCTCATTTTTGTGAAGAATTGGTGGGGGGGCATCTGAGATATTTCTAGTACTGTAGCTATAATAGAATTTGGAATCAAGTAATGCTTCAGCGATCCAGAAAATCAATAGTAAACATCAAATTTTGGTGTCAGTCCCATATATAACACATCAATGACTTTACTTAAGACTGACATTTTAGGAGACATAGAGGGTGAATTAAGTAAAGAAATGAGAAAGACAGATAGTAACAAAAGGTTTAACTCACTGAATACAGTTACAACGTAAAGGGAGCTACTACTTTAGTTCCAGAGGTGTTATTCTCGACTGTAAGTTCCCATTTCTGATTATTCTGATGATGTCAACTGTCAGTACATTGTAATTATAGTAATTATAAAATAATCAAGACTTTTACTTTCTGTAATAACTTCTACTTTATTTGGTGAACACTGACTATAATGACTGATGGAACCCAATGTTTGCACATGTGTATGTGGAGCTATGCGAGGTTAAGAAGTTTGAGATGTGTCTGTGTGTGTAAAACCTTTGCATTGAAGCTTGGCATTGCTCGTAATAAGCAGTTAGCACAGATTGAGATGACCAGGGGTGAGGCACATAAACAACAGCATAATGCTTAGAGCAGCAGAGATCCACAACAGGCATTTGAAATGCATGAAATGACGAATTTAGACAAAGCCTTTTTGTATTACAAGAGGTTTGATGGTTGAGTGGATGAAACACTGAGAACACAGAGATAAGTCTCATTTCCTTCAGGTCATCAGACCATTCATTTGTGATGAGAATTATGTGTATCAGGAAATATATTCACCAATGGCTGTGTCTTAGCCCCACCTCCCCTGCCCCCAGAGTCACACACAGGTAAACCCAAAAACACACAAAACTCCGAGCTGGACTGTAGCCCTGAGAGAGAGATTGTGCGAGAACACTGTGACTTACTGTTTGCGTGACTGTTTGTTCGTGCTTGTGTGCACTCGTGCATCAGTGCGAGTCTGTGTGTAGGTGCTTTTGTATCTGTTTGTGTATGTTACAGCGTGTTAATTTGACTTTGCAGTCAGATGACAGTGCCACTGTACAATATGACGCTCAAATGTGCCAAGTGCGGAGTTATCTCTTCGGCTGACGTTTCCACCACAGCTACCAGTAACGCCATGTTAGTCCCGCTAATTATTTTTCCTTAACTCTTCTTACCTCTATTCTCTCCTCTGCTGTATGCCTCCCTTCTTCTCCCTCACTTGATTGGTTCGCTTTCCTTTATCCCTCTGTCATTTTTTCTTCTCTTTGATGCCCTGGCAGAGAGGATTTCACTCAATATGAAAGGCTCCTGAAGCTTATGTGCTGCTCTTGAAAACTGTGTTAACTGTATATATGTAAATAATTATGCATATGTGATTGATGATTGAATGAGAGCGTGTGTGTGTTTGTCCCTTAAGAGATCATCAGAGTCACACAGCTGATTAGAACAAATGTTGAGGAGACCATGGCTATGTAGAGGGGACAGAATTACACTTTTATTGTCTTAGTTTGTGTGTGACTTGCTGGGTTTCTGCCAAGATGGATCATTTCCATTATTATCAACTCTGAGCCTTTATTTTCTTTTCACTATAGATCGTGATAATAATTATAGAAGTTCATTTTGGAATTATCCGCCTATTTTTTAGGGAGTGTTGCTCCCTGCTACAATCCACAAGACAACATCCAAATAGCATTCCAAGTTTTAAATAGCTGTGACTAAACAATTCATACAAGTCATTTCACTTCATAGTCTGACACATTTATTTTTCTGGCTAGTGTTTGTGACTACTTGAATGAGTAAAATGTATTCAAAATATACAGACATGTGTAAAAATGTACCCACATAGCACTGCAGCAGATGTTTCACACTGGGGTTGGGCAACATGGCAGTATTTATCCCGATTCTGTCACTTTTACTCCCAATCCCGTTTCACGCCTATATATTTATCTCCTATGCTGACTACAAAGTCTCTTTTTAAATAATATGCGTAAGATCATGATGATAGTCAACACTTTTAAACATTCAAATAATACTGTTTATTTTGGTCCCATCATCATCCACAAGCTTTACAGTCACATGTCAGCCAGTATTGTAAATACAAGTTTTAATTAGTGCTGTATGGATTTTTTTCTGCTAGGCCATAATCAATGGATTACTCACTACATGTTATCACTTTTGTTTTATGCTTGTGTTGATTTGCTTAACTAGTTTGTAATTCCATCTGAAGATAGTGGAAACAGCAAAAAACACAACTTATTACTGCTAAGAGGTCGACAGAGTCTGAAATTTGTATTAACTGAAAATACCACAAATGGGAATATAATTAGTTCACTTTAGTTTTAACAGCACATCTAATACTGTGTGGGCGGTACTGGATCAGCGGATGTGTTGTGATCACTTTTCGTTTAAATGAATGTTTCCTGTCCCAGGTGTATTGCCATAGAGAACAGCACTCCATGCAAATGGAGATGCTTGTAGGTCTACAGTCAAATGATTTTGGTCAAATATAGTAACAAGGTCCAGACTGAAAATAACTTAATTCATCCTTTAGGTAGGATTTGGCCATTCAGTTCTTTTGAAGGCAGTACTGATATGTTATGCCAATTTTCAGCATCTTTAGCCCCAACAATTTCATTTCAAAACTTCTGTTAAGTATCCTCTAGTATTACTGTGGGCAGGGTGGAAAAGCCTCTGAAACAGGATTCGTATAATGAGACACATCAGATTTCAAATGAGATCAAGGAATATAATGGCCAACATCAGCTAACCTATCTATTGTAAGTATAGGTATAGCCCTGTTAAATTCCTGAGGTGGAAAGTATTTTTAATTAAGTTGTGTAGAGTTTTATACTGCTGGTTTGTTTATGGTTCTGCATTCAATTGACATTGTTCTTTTACATAACTACATTTTGGAGGGAATATTTTGTTTATAATACATTTATCACATTTTACTTGCACCATACCTTATAAAAGGCAAACTAGATGATCAGCTTTACAAAATGTAATGAAATGATGCCATTTGAACAAGACCGTCTGACAAATAAATCATATTTTTAATAATGAAAATTCTTTTAAAATCATGAAAGTCTGAGTGGTTGGCTTGATACACAGTAAATAATAAAATTGTAAATAATAAATTGTAGGCCTTTATATGAAACAGTGATGTATTAAAGAGTAATTACCCGTGTGTTATACATATATGTATGTCTTGATAAGGAAAGTACAATACTTATTTCATCAGTGCAATACCAAAAACAGATTAGTATTAGTTAATACAGTCACTTTAATTTTGCAGGGTTAGATTTTTCTTGAGCGTTAAGTTGCTGCAATGAAACTCGACATTTCCTGCACATATTTTAAACATTAAAAAGTTTACCAACTCAAGGGCCATAATCCCGCTTGTTCCAGGCTATTCATGTGAAACACTTGCATTAAGTTTCACTGACAGAAGTTTAACACTGATGAAAAAAACTGCAAAGTAGCAGCCATTGGAAATAGTGAGTGAAAAGAGTATTATTCCATCATTTTAGAAAACCTTTTCAATGCAGTACTTGTGTTTATAATTATGTATTATTCCATTGTTACATGTATCATATCATTTTAACGTGAGTAAAGGTATTTTCCACCTCTGGAATATTCTTTAACTGAAAATTCATGCTAGCACCAATTTGATTGGTTAAGTAAGAGAATCTCAGTGATTCTTATTTTTTTTATTTTTTTTTTATTCCTGGTGTGCACATTAGAACAAATGGAATAAATCAGAAAAATAAGAACAAGAACAGCAAATGGGAGCAAAAATATGGACAGCAGGGATGACACTTCTCCAGGCTCCCTCTTTGTCTCTCTGTCCTTCTCTGCTCTGCCTCTTCTGTTTGTCTTTCCATTCTGTTTCAGCCTCATTTCATTCATTTTCCCCAACTGCTCAACCTCGCTCCTCCCTCTCTTTCCTGTGGCACTAGATCCTCTATGGTTTGACTGAGCCATCTTAAACATACATGCATGTAATATATGTGAATTATGAACATATACTTTATATGCAGATAATGTATGTATGTTTTTGTTTGTGATAGTAACATAATGATTTGTTGTGATGTTATGTATTTATGCATGGTTAGAGTTGAAGGCTGCTAACACTTTGCTAACAGCGTGGTCAGTTATCAAGGGCACGTAGGAGATTGGTTTAAGATTGTGTTAAGCATTACATTCTCTACATTTTTTGATGTTCTAAAGGAAAAGAAATCCAGTTTATGTCTTGGAATTGTTTTGTATGGAAGTCTGCCTTTGATGTCAACAAATCTAATAGTCTTAGCTAATGACAAATAGGAAGTGTCTTACAGCATAACTGTGAAAAAACAACACTGTGTCATGTTGACCAGTGCTGCCATTGACTGTGGTTTCCCTCCCCTCCTTTAGGGCATCACTGTGGAGCTCCTGTGTGGTTTTGCCTCTCCTGGCCCTCACATGGATGTCAGCCGTCCTTGCCATCACCGACCGGCGCTCAGCCCTCTTCCAGATCCTCTTTGCTGTCTTTGATTCACTGGAAGGCTTTGTCATTGTCATGGTGCACTGCATCCTGCGCAGAGAGGTACCTCACATAACCACTGACTTTAATATATTAACTTCTTCCTGGTTTTCTTTGAGGTGACAAACTGTATACCTTTCACTGAGATTCTTTATATACTGTTGTGGAATTCAGTTTTAACGTTTTCCCATTAAAAACTAGTAAAGCATTGATCAGTTCTACAATAAACATCTTGGCATAGGCTGCCATTTTTACTGGCAGCATATGGATGGCTACGTTGGTATGTCAGTTGATCCGTCCATTAATCCAATCAACACTTTGGTCAAGATATCTTAACAACTGCTGGCCAAATTGACAATTGAAATTTGGGGTAGATACATGGGGTCCTCAATGATTCGTTAGGATTTTGGTGATCCCCAGACTTAAAATCTAGCATCACCATCAGGCCAAATTACCCCTTGATCCATAAGGCCATAATAGTCCATGATCCATGGGCAAATTGGCCATATATTACTGAGCACATTCATGCCCCCCAGACAATGCACCTTTTCTGTTTTGGAATGTCAGCATGAGCTCGTCTCTAACACCTCCTACAGGTTTAAATGTCAACTCAAAATCACCTAATTTTCAGATGGTTATGACATTCTTTGGGCACATTCATTTCCAGACTCGATGTTAAGCTCCTGGAACATTTCCATCAGCTGTTTCCCAATAAAACCTTACCAGGAAAGGGGGAGACATAAGACGTGACATACATAAAAGAACAGCAAAATAGAACTGAGTAAAATTGGAGAATGATTCTTAATGATTTTGGTCACCCCCATACTAACATCATCAGCCCCCAATTTCACATAAAGCAACATGGTTATTATGGTCCATAGTCCATGACAAGGTCCATAATCTCCATGATGGGTTGGGATACAGGGATGCATTTGTTGTGCACATTCAGACTCCCAGTGGGGTGAACCATTGTGATTTTAATGAACCCATGACTTTGTACTGCCGCCATTAGAAGAAACTTGTAGCCTGGACTTTTTAGCCCAACTACTGGTAACTCTCCAAGACTGGCAAAATCTGTAGTTCATTCAATCAAATACTTTAGTTTATTTGTAGTGTAATGAACATGAGGCTACTCACTCAACATATTTGAACTGATATATTTCTATATCCTACCAGCACTAAAAACATGATCTGTGATCTTATGGTCTCCAAAAGGTTCAAGAGGCAGTGAAGTGTCGTGTGGTGGACCGCCAGGAGGATGCTAATGGAGATTCAGGAGGATCTTTCCAGAATGGTCATGCTCAGCTCATGGTATGAATATGCATGTTTTTCTTGTTATTTTCACCTTTCAGAATGTATTATTTAATACTGGCAGCGTGTGCACGCTTAAAACAGTATTTATTGTTTTCTGTCCTCAGACTGACTTTGAGAAAGATGTGGATATGGCTTGCAGATCAGGTAAGCTCCAGGTTATGTGATTTTGTGTTTGTGTGTGTGTTTGATTTGAGTTTAGGGACTGCTCTGTTCAGAAGCTAGCGATGTCTCTTTGTACCTCCTCTCTGTATTTTGACTGCTTCAAATTCCTCAGTGTTGTCAGAACAGATGTGAGGCATGTTACCCCTGAGCTCTGCACTTGTGTCTTACAATCAACATCACAGCAGCCTCCCTTCACTAAGGAGCTGTTTTGACAAGAGATACAGCACATAAGGCTGCATAACGCAGTTAAGCCCAGGATGATGGGAGTGGGATGAACGTGTGCTGAGCATTTATATGCAGATAAATAGGACTGTCTTAGCCTCTCCTACACTGCTGCTGTATAATTAAGTCCCTCCCAAGAGTGCCACATCAGATACTGGCTCTGACTCCGCTGGGAGTGAAAATCTGTTTATCTCATGAGACAGGATATCAAGAAAAGCATCTGGAGCTGAAAAGCCATTGAGACAAAGACAGGCACGGTCAAGAAAAGAACAGAGAAAGATGAGAGAGAGAGAGATTTCTTTGTTTATGTCAAGTAGGAGGAGGGAGCATAGAGAGCGACTGTAAGATATTTAGTGTTGCGGATAGAGCGTTGTCTAATGTTGTTTACCAGCCTGGATATGCATGCTGCCATAAGCCAACAGTTGATATGGTGAAATGAAGTTGGGTCACAAGGTGAAGGCAAGCCCAATGTCAGTCATGTACTCTCAGATATTTTAACAAACAAGAACTTTCCATGAGTGTTTTCTGCTTTTGTTTGATTTGTCAGAGTACAGGGACTTGACCAGCATGGTCCAAGCAGCTTTGTTTTTTTAGTCACATAATTGCGATATTTCAAAGTTGTAAAATTGCCTTGTTTGTGCTCTCTGACAAACAGTGGCAATTGTAATGTCCCATAGCTAAACCAGTATTTAGCACAGAAATGGTACTGAATATTTCCAACCCAAGGCTGGAATATTGACTGAGGAAAGATGGTAAACCCCAGATTACAGGGGCTCCCAAAGCCCTAAGTTTACTGTTCGGGAATCTGCACCACTAAAAAACAGTATCAGCTAAGATAGTTGCTACCTTCTTTATCTTGAGAGCCTTTGTTGTAAAGAAGCCCTGTATCAAAATCTTTTTTACATGGTGCATATTACTAAATACATGTGTTAATTTGTTCACTTGACAAGAACACAATGCTAATATAAATGAATATTGTGCAGTTAGATAGGAGGTGGAGGTCAATAGGGACCCACAGCTCATTTTGCCCCCCCCCAGCCGGGAAATCCCGTCATGGTCCAAATCATCTCAGACTGATTCGCTGTCTTTTGGCTCCAGGCACAGCCAAGCGCTCATCTCTCCAGGGGGAGGAGAAGACCTCTTCTGGGACTCTCACCCTTCAGAAGGGTTCCAACTTTAACACCATGCCGGCAAGCATGGCCAAGGTTCACCTCCAGAACGTGGCAGACTATACGAGCCACACTCTGACGCTGCGCAGGGAGAAGGGCGCTGCTAAGGGAATCAGCACCGAGCTGCCGGGCGCCAAATCCATCTACATCTGTGACGCTGAGCTCTTCAAGCAGCTGGACGGGGAGCTGCCTCGAGGGAACGGCGAGGGCAGCAGCTCTGAGGGCACTGGCAAAGGCCCAGGGTACATCATTCTCCCGACCAACAACACAGGCACCCTGAAGTCAGCCAAGGGAAAAGAGGAGCAGGCAGCCAAGTATAACATCAACATCGAGCAGCTGCCTCAGACAAGGCTCATCCACCTGGCTAACCCTGTCAGCGGAGAGCCAGTGCCTGGCTTTGGGCTGAAGAGCCTACCTGCTGACCAGATCAGTGTGTCATGTTCTGACAGAGACTCACCTGCACACAACCTGCAGAATATGCCCAGAGACTCCCAGGTGGCCAACAGCATGTGTGATGGGGGAGATTCTGGAAACTCCGGTGTGATGTCCAAGAGTGAGACCATCTCCACACTGTCCATGAGCTCACTGGAGGTAAGGCAAATAAAGTGATCAGCATCTTCTTGTCACGATAATTCATTATCAGCCTCATACTTAATATTTAATAAGACATGCATGTAAAGTTCTGTTTTGTACTACTTCTACTTATCATAAATTCTCAAGAACCGGGCCTTTATTGGAAACAGGCTTATATTAGAAACAAGCCTTTAAGGTCCCCTGTTTTATAATTGTATTTTATCATATTTAGCAAGACACCTCCCTTTTCTCTAATCTGCTTCTATTTAAATTTTGATGCTTTTTGCTTTCAATGCAAATCCAATACTTCAACCATGTTTTTTTTGATAAATTCAGGATAATATACATTTACACAGCACTATTTCTATCAGAACAACAACAGAGTCATTACATACTGGTCATACAATAGACCATTCTATTGATCTCACTTTCTCTTTTTAACAAAAATTGTTCTCAAATAGTAATTAATTCTAATCACTTTTAGTTTGCTCTTTTTTCTAGTGCTGATAAGCCTGGAGCTTCCATGGTCATTTGATTTCACCACATTCAATGCACTGTGCTTTCGGCCCAGCATCACTGCGTGCCATTATTAATCCAAATTGAATGTATTCGGGCACATATTTCCTCACCACACGCTTTGGAGCTTTTACTGGCACAGGGTTGACTCACTTTTTCTTTTGAAAAACCAATCCATTTTGTGTCACTGCATCAGAGGGAATGTTAGCTATCTAACAGTGGCAAAACACAATTGTGCCTACCTGATTAACGTGGTGATATTCAAAGGTAATTGAATTGTCATTGAAATTATGCATTTTAATTTGACTTTTTTTATTTATGTGTATATCCTTGAGAACATTTAGATATTAAACGTATGACACGAGTATGACATGACAGGTATGACTGTTGCTAATACTAATTAAATTAGTGCTGTGGAAGTGGACATATTTCTATAGAAATGTGTATTACCTTAGTTTGCGATTAACCTTTATTTGTTAAGGACATGGCTATTATTTGAATACTGGCTTTTGGTTGAGAATTTACAGAAGTTAGTTCACTTTCTTCATCATATATCCTCTTTATTATAACTCTGAAGACATTACGGGACATTAGGGTCGATACAAGGTCTCTACTCTAAATGAGCATTAGCTGCTATGTTTCTTTTCTTATCCATATATCAATGTGAATGATGCCACATATCATGACAGTGTACTGTTTTGTTGATCATGTATTATTTTGCATGGACTTCAGTCATTCATACATTAATATAGTTAGTGATATTGTATAATCTTTTCTTGATTCATCCATATAGCATTTAATGTGCCACAGGCTGTTTGACCAACACAGCATTCACCCAGTCATCAACTAGGGATCCACACATTAATACACTTATAATATTAATTAATAAAAAATAATAAAATGATAATTAATTTGGTCTCCATAGGGCAGCATTGTGCTACATTTCTTGCCTGCCTGGGTCATCCTCCATCTGATGCTAAAAATAAGGAAACACGCCTCCTCATTCAATTCATAACAAACACTACATCACAAGAAGTATCCTAGTGTTTTCTGGCCCCATGTAAGGACAGCATCTTTAAAAAGGTTAGTTTTCACTCAGCTTCTAGTGCAGACAGCAGTGGCTGAGGATGAGACGACACAGTGATCAGCACACAGCCGCCAGGACATCTGCCGGCTGGTGTCTTTTCACTTTGGGGCAAAACACACTTCCATAATGTCGTGCGAGACAGCAGCTGCCACAGCAGCAGCCTGAAGGTCAGGTTTTCCTTCACCACTCCATGATGGAGGAATTAAAGGTCATTTGGTCACAATCTGTTAACTACAAACTTGTGCCAACAGGGTCAGAATGACCAGCAGCAAACCCTGTTTCCTCCCTCATGACTCACTGCTCTCCTCTGGGTCCCAGATACACCCTTTCTTGACTGGCTGATGTGGAGATACATAATGAAACAATTAAGAAACACTTGAGCATTTGTCTGCTCAAAAGGCACGCAATTTCAAGACACATCTTTAATCTCTCTGTCTCATCTCCCCCCAGAGACGAAAATCACGCTATGCAGAGCTTGACTTTGAGGTAATTTTAGTCTCTTTGATTCCTACAGAGCTTTTTAGACTTAGACCAAAAAGCTGATATGTCTCTTTGTTAGCTATTCAAACCTCTAGATGTTTTTATACATTTTATTTTATTTATTTAAAGTCTGGGTGTGTCTCTAGTGCTGACATTTGAGACATTCAATGTGAAGGGGGTAAAGTAGGATTGATGGCCTGTGCTGTTAACCTTATACGTAACGTGCAATGTTCCTGTGCAGAAGATTATGCACACCCGGAAACGCCACCAGGACATGTTTCAGGACCTGAACAGGAAGATTCACAGTGCAGACAAGGATAGAGAATCTCCACCTGTTGACGCCAAAGCTGCCAAAAGATGGAGTGTGTCCTCTGCCAGCAGTGACAAGACCAACATGAGTGTAAAGAGTTTAACTTTATTCTGTTCTGCCCCCCCTCCCCTATATATAATGTTGTTCTCCCTTCTTCTTATCACTGGCACAAATCACCACACTTGAGTGGAGTTGCCTGTTTAATTATACGAGCAGTGTCAGTGTTACAGCATAATTGTGGGTGGGCATACAAACTACAACTTCAAACTTAGTACACATTGTCACTCAAAATATGAAAAAACAGCAAAAAATTTTGTGGCTTCAGATTATACAACTTGTTAAAACTTATTACAAGGCAATGCCTCACAAAAGACAGCTCAACAGAAAGGGATTACTAATATGACTGGCAGCCTAGGCTGTACAGGCTAAAGTTCTGCTACTAGAAATGAGGGCCATATTATTTTCGTTTGGTTGTTTTCAACCGAACCCTTTAGGTTTTGTTATTTCTCCCTTTCCCTCTGACTGCGACAATTCTGCGTCTAAGCATGTAATGTGTTTCAAGTAGATATGCAATACCCAGTGGGAAGAGCAACATAGACAGAGACGGAGCCAATGTGTTGCATTAGCTTGGCAAGCTAATATGAAATCAAGTTCAGTAGTACAATAATAGAACTGAGAAGTAGGAAAGCCAGTGCAAATTCCCATTTGTATTCTTTTAATGATATCCTCAGTGCTCCTCAATATAGAATTGCATGTCTCCAGGAGGATTTAACTATAGCTCTGGGTTATATTAAGTTCATTAGTTTTTCAACATATGTTTGGTATGGTGAATAGCTGTATACTATACCCAATAATATACCCAGTAACTAAAGTTAAGTGAATCAGAGAATTAAAGAATGTATATTATGGGGTATTTAAAAAGCTCACACCCATCCAAGCTCCACCTGCCAGTCAACTAAAACAGAACCATATATCCCCCCCCCCCGACGCTTTTGACTTTACAGCTAATAATGTAGTGTTGAGATTCAATACTATCTACGTGGGTTGTTTTTTTTTTACCTTCCCTGGAAAGGCTGTTAGCTAGCTCAATAATGACTCCTGTCTCTCAACAAAGTCACCAACAGCAGGTACACAAAGGAATCCATGTTGGCTTTGTAGCTGCAGTAATCCTATGGCGGCAAATTATTTCCATTTACTTCTGCTGCAAAAGTCCCTGATCTCCATTTGTTTCACAGCTTTGGAGTCATGTCTTCTCTGGAATAGGGCTATGTCGATCTTCACAGATGAAGGAGGCAGCTATTTGACACTGATAGTTCCAGAACTCAGATATTTGTTATAGCCCAGCAGAAGTGGAAGAGGCAGAGAGATCAACTTCTCAACTGCGGGTACAAGATGTGTTTTGAGGATGTGCCTCAGCGACAATCATATTTGCATCCAAATCCTTATTAGTATATCTATCTAGCTTCTTGTATATGAGCCCACTTTAGATTGAATTAGGAAGTTTACATCTATTTTATAGGGGTTTGTCAAAATAAGTTTTAATGGAATAGTTTGATATGTTACTGTATTCGCTTTCTTTCCAAGATTCCAGTATCTGTATAGATTAAACAAATTAAATACATATTAATTAGTGAGATTTAATGGCATTGGTAGGTAGACTTTTTTTTAATACTTTGGACAGAGCCAGGCTAGCTTTTTCCAGTCTTTGTGCTAAGATAAGCTAATTGCCATAGTTCCATACTTAATGCACAGACATGAGAGTGGAGATGATCTTCCCATTTAACCAAATACACTCATTTCTTAAAATGGCAAACTATTCCCCAAAGAAATGTAGAAAAGCGCTACGGCAGACAGATAAAAGGCCACATGAGGTAAAGTAGGTCTACCTAAAAAACTCACAATATATCCTTTGAATTTAATGACTATATCCAAAAACAAGATTTTTCCCTCTGTCCTCTGCCCATCAGGACAAGCAGCAGACCCCGAATAAGAGGGCGTGGGACTGCATCAGGAAGTCCCACTCCCCCCCATCCTGGGTGAGGAAGGACATGGAGACAGTGGTGGCCTCCCCTCTGGAGCTGCAGACGGTGGAGTGGGAAAAAAACAGCGCCACCATTCCTCTGGTGGGCCAGGAGATCATGGACCTGCAGACGGAGGTGTGACACAGATTCCAGCCTCACACCCACAACTTCCCTTTTTGCCAATGCTCTCAGACAAACAAGAAGACACACCACACGCACTGCCCTGCTCTGTACATCTACTCCAAGGCTGGATGAACGTGACTGTAAGATCTTATGGGAGATGGAGGGTGAGGAGGAAAAAGAAGCGTCATAATATCAGAAAATCAACTTAAATAGAGAACAGGAACATGGTGTCCTTTTCCATGTTGTTTAATTTCATGTTTGGACAGTTTTTGTCTGCAAAATACTGGTCATCTTCTTGTATATGGTCTCGGATGCCACACTGGCTCACAATGGAAACAGATTGCCAAAGTAGCAGATTCAGCTACTATATGTGCGTCATGTAGCCATGTATTAAACCGCATAGCAAAGGTAATCATGCGATGTTTACCCCTGTATTAAATGAATACAATGTAATAATCATGATTATGTCTCTCTTTTTTTTTTTACTGTTCCTTGCATTACTCTTCTGCTCTCTCGTCCTCCTGATGAACACTGATGTTGTACTCGGTTCGCGATGCCTAAGGACTTATTTTTTCTTCAATATCATTCTCAAAACAAGAAACGAACAAAGGTTTGAGGAAGCAGACTGCCAAACATACACCCATGTGCCCTGCCAATACCGTTCCCTCCCCCCTAGAACTCTCCTCAATCCTTTTGACGCCACCACTTTATCCCGGTGGGGCAAAGTCTTCCCTGCAGTTACAAGAAAGGGGGTGGGGGGGCCTAAAGAAATCGAAGATATCACCCTGGGCCAAAATGGCATGTTGCCTTCTCATCGACGGACACCTCAGAGATGCCAGAGAGCAGGCCAACGGGCTTTGTGCTCTAATCTGCCCTCAACCTCAACGGCGCCCACAGAGGGACAACATGGTTGTCAGCATCACTATGTCCAGAAGGAGCCACGTTCAACAAACACGCTGTTTGGGTCAGTTACTCGATGTACAAGCAGGCTTGGTACAGCAAATGCAAAATATGGTGTTTCAGAGATGCTAAGAAAAAGGTACTTAGGTGTGTATGTATGTGTGTGTTGAGTAATGGAAGATGAGTAAATGACTAAATCTATAAATATATATGGTATGATGATGTATACATGACAGAGTTCAATCAGAGGGATGGTGGTTGCACACAGAAAGCACAAGGCTCATTTGGAGTCCTGATGTACAGCATTGTAATTATTTCAACAGAGTTCTACAGAATGGATTTTAGCCTATAAATATATTTCTTACTGTGCTTGGGGATAGTTGTTATCATTATTATTAATATGAACATGATTATTCTGATATTGATCCTCCCATTCCCTCTCCCTGTCCTTTCAGGGTACTGGACTATACAAGTGTTCTGTATCGCAGTGTAACAGTGTGTGTTTTGATATCACCGCCAGTCACTCCCTCAGATCTGTATTTGTCAAAACCCTAACCTCCGACCTCTGACACCCTGATCTGCGCCCCACCCTGCCACACACACCCCTTCCACCTCCCCTCACTCCTCTTTTTAATTTACTGGGGTCGCTTCTTTGTTAATGTACAGTTTTCAGAGCACAAAATGAATGTGTCTTATTTCTAATAAAAGCATATAAGCATATAATAAATCACCTGTCCTCTTGCTTTCTCACATTTAATTAAACATAACGTGATTCATCATGATGCATGCAGCCTGATGTTAGACAGGTGTATTTGTCAAAGCGGGTGACATAACTACCTGTATGACACTTTCACTGAACAGATAGCAGTTACAGGATAAGGACACTGGATTTCCCTTCATGTACCAATATTGTCTTGAGTCAGTAATATGTATCTGTGACATTCTAGTATTCCACTACAGTACAGCAGCATAAAAAGAGAAAAGTCAAAATTTCTGTAAACTTACTCAATACTTTCAGTTACACAGCAGAATGTACCTAAAGTTTGTCAACATTAGACACCATAATATACTGGTCATACCAGACTATGTAAAGCTGTTGCAGCAAAACCCTATTCAATACAAAGGGTGTACTGTAGTGATCAAGGATGCTTATTATTGCTCATGAATTTCACTTTTCCTTTAGGAGGATTGTGTTAATTTTCCTTTAACAGTTAAACAGTCTCCAGAGCCAGCAAGCGATTAACTTAGTATACACACTGGAAGCAGGTGGAAACAACTAGTCTGGCTTTTTGTATCTGATTGAAAAACACACAAAGTTTAAACGTTAACACGTTGGATTTCTTTTACAGTATACAACCACAAATACAACAATACACAGTTCCTGTTTTAGGAAGGCACTACCCCCTGGTGGATGTCATAAAATCTATGCATTATCTTCATATAGAGCAGGTCAAGACCAACTCTTATATGTACAAAGACCCAACAGTCCCACCATGAGCAGCACCAGGAGACAGTGGCAAGAAAAACTCCCTTTTAAGAGGTAGAAACCTTGAGTAGAACCAGAACCAGAACCAGGCTCTAGGTGGGGGCTCATCTGCCTCGACCGGTTGGGTTGAAGGGTACTTCAAGTACAGTTCTACATAGAGATGTAGATTTAGAGATAATAACTGTGAGATGTTAATATTAATACAAATAATAATGAGAGCAATAACAATAATAGCAACAGCAGCAGTTGAGCAGAAACATGGGGGCAGCAGGTGCAACCACAGATTCAGGCTGCACAGTGCCGGAGGCAGAAATATCTGCAGGAAGCAACAGAAGGAGAGAGAGAGAGAGAGAGAGAGAGAGAGAGAGAGAGAGCACAATTATGGGAAGAAGCTGAATTAGTAACAAGCATTAATGGGATATGAGTGTGTACAAATGGAGAGGGAGAGGAAGAGAGAGGAGCTCAGTGCATCATGG